>JADLZK010011715.1:0-257526 GCA_015847255.1 Hyparrhenia diplandra | reverse complement strand
TCCAAATATGCCCTGAATCAAAGATTATCGGCAGCCAATAGCTATAGCATGCATGCATATATGTCGGGATGCCGGTCGTCTCTTTGCTTTTCCTCGCATTGCCTAGATAATACGTCGTGCAGGAATTTCAAGGGTGATGTTAGGGCTCCTTTGGGCGGATTCCATGAGTCATGAGATCTTTCCTTCCCGAGATATATATTGCGATTTTCTTCGCGACGAATATCTTCAGCGATCTCAGCGTTGGTTGGCGGGGTTAGCGGTGGTGCAAAGACGGCAACACAGTCATCATAAACTAAACGTGCATGGCTATCTTTTCTTGTCTGGGACGAAATGGAAAACACTGTACGATGCCGTTTCGATTCGATCTCACGATGGATGAAGGAAGGAATCAAAGGAGTAAAAAACGTGTGTAGATGGAGGTGCCATATGGTGGTCAGTGTGTTGGTTTGCCAAACAAAACTTTACATGTCACCGGTACTACAACAGACATGTGAAAAAATCTAAAAAAATTTATGTGCGCTACTACTTTTAACTTGTCATCGGTGTCATGTCCACTTGGTTCCCGCCGCCATCTAGTCGTTATCAGACAAAACAGATGAATTGCCATTATATGGAAAAAAAAAAAAATATGATGACTATTCAGAACACACAAAACAAATATCTATATCTATAATAATAAGAAGAAGCAAAGGGTTGATTTACCACCTCAAAATAAACCCATTCCCCTCATCAAATCAAAACCCAAAAATGGTTGAGGAATTCTTCGCTCGCCATTTTGCCACCGCGTCCTCCTTCCATCTGTCCTGCAAGGCTGCAACCCCCATATAACGCCTTCACCCGAACCCTTTCCCGCAGATACCCGTCGCAGTCACCAGAGCGCGCCGAGCCGAGTATTCCACCGAAAATTCCGATGCCCGGACGCAGGAGTAGGCAGAAAATCCCGATTCCCGACCCGTTCATCACGGTCTCTGTCCGGATTTCATCGTTTGCTTCTCTGTCCTCTGATAAATCCCAACCACCAGCCAAGCCAAGCCAGCGTAAGTAACAGCTCATCCATCCATCATCATCAGAGAGAAAAAGAAAAGAAAAGAAAAGCACGGCAGGGGCCTACCGGAAGCACGGCAGGGGCCTACCGGCGGCGGGACCCACGAGGGCAGGGCAGACGGACCTGCGTCCTACTACTCCCTCGCCTCGCGCTGGGGCGGGGCCACCCTCCCTTTCTGGCCACCCTGCGCTCAATTCAAATTCGACTGCGGAGAAGAAAACAAAAGCGCAGGGAGGGGAGAAGGTGCCCCGCGGCCGCAAGCCAAGCCAATCCCAAGCCACGCGGAGGCGGAGGCGGAGGCGCGCGTGCTGCTGCTGCTGCTGCGGGCGAGAGGAGGGGGATCGAACAGCCAGCGCGGCGGGGCGAATGGCTGGCGGGGCGGAGGTAGCGGTCGTGGAGGACACGCCGACTGCGACGGCGCTGACTGATGCCGCGGCCGGTGGCGGCGGGGGAGGAGGGGATGCGGATGGAGGGCTGGCTGTACCTGATCCGATCCAACCGCTTCGGGTTGCAGTACTCGCGCAAGCGCTACTTCGTGCTCGAGGACGCCGCGCTCCGCTGCTTCCAAGTCCGCGCCATCCTCCAAGCGCGAGGTAACGTAACGTAACGTAACGCACGCCTGGTTTTTCTCCTTTTTGTTTGTGTTGGCGCGGGGAATCGCCTTGGATTTTTCCTCGCATTTCGTGGGTTGGATTGTTGGTGGGGATCCTATCCTGGGCGTTTGTCCGTTCCGTCCGTGAACGCAATCGCTCGATCGGTCCTCCACCGTCCTGGTGATCTGTTCTGGTGTGGAATCGGGATGTTAATTATGATGAAGAGAAAGTTGATTTCGGGTTGGTTGGTTTCTGTTCGTTACACGGCCGTTGGGCTGTTATAAATAAATGCATGCGAATTATGTACTAGGTGAATTGCAACGCGTGCCTGCCGCTGTTTGTTCCTCTGTTCGGATTATACTCTAGGATTAATGGCAATCCGAAAGTAGGAAGCAATGATTCGATGCCCTGACCCGAACAGTGGTCCCTGTACCCAGTTTGGACTGTTCGTAAGCCAAGTCTTGTCCAAGGCTCTTTTTTATCTGGTTGGTACCTTCAAGCAACGTGTTAAGATTTAGGAGGAAAACAAAAATGTGTTGTTCAGTTCAATTATCAGAATTGTTGAAATCAGGGTCCCTGTTGTGTGGGATCAAACTAATGGTACTTTACATTTGAAGGTGAAAGGTTGCATTCATTGAACTCTATACTGCCTCTGCCTGAGTTTTGAGTGGTTTCCATATAGGAAACATGCATGCTGTCCCTTCTGAAGGATATGGCATCTGTACTACTTTTTTTTTTTTGGCTCTACACATACGCGATTGCAGAATCCTGCATTGATTCTCAGTTTGTTACTCAATGTTTAGGCAATTAGGAAGAGAGCAAGGGATTATGATTATTACAGCAAGCCGACCTGGCAATATAAACTAGATCACTGGGATAAATGCTGGTTGTCTATGGGCTACCCAAGCTTAAATTGACTAGGAATATTTGATCTATTGGCTACATTCAGTTCTTGAATGAAACTTTTGGTTTTCCAATTCTATGTCCTTTTGAACCATGACACAATTTTCTTTCCTTCCTTTTCTCCGTTTTGGGTGCAGGATCCTGTTAGAAGTGCAATAATTGACTCTTGTATTCGTGGTGACAGACAATGGCAGAGAAAGTTTACATAGGAGTGTAAGACCTATTCTTTTTTTTTTGTTACTTTATATAAGGCTTATGTAAACACTTTCTTAAGCATTTCCCTCATCTTTTATTTTACAGGACTTTTTTACATCTTCACACTTTATAATGCTTCCAATCATTATGATCAACTTAAGGTAACGAGTAATGTTCGACTCCTTTCATTGACAGCTTGTATTGCTCTGCTTGGTTTGTGGTAGTAAGATTTCCCTTTGTCTCTGTTCACCAATGTTTTCAAGTTGGGTGCGAGAAGTTCAGAAGAAGCAGCTAGGTGGGTCAGGTGCTTAATGGAGTCTGCCTTAAAGGTTGAAGTTTGCTTATTTTGTTGTTTCACTTTGCTGCCATTATGTTCAATGAAACACTCACATGTTTTTCTTTCTGTTAGCAGTCCCCAAGAAAAGAAGAGCACATTGTTGCTTGTTCACACAGAAGATGGCAGGCTTTCAGGTACCTGCATATCACACTTTGTTTTGCAATTTATTCAACATATGAACTGGAAGCAGTGTTTTTAAAAAGCGAGTTGAGTTTAGGCCAGTCTCAATGGGAGTTTCACATGAGTGTTTCACGCCAAAATTAAACGAAATACCACATCAGCAAAACTTCACTTTTTGCATGAAACTCCTAGGAGAGAGAAGGTAAAAGTTTCACCATGGTGAAACCTTTTAGGCACGGTTTCACATGCGTTGGAAACTATGTGAAACCCCATTGAGAGAGAAATACCGCTTTCACCATGGAACTATGCAATTAAACCATGCAATGAGAGATAAGTTGTGGGACCCGAGCCTATGAAACCGTGAATGAAACTATGCATTGAGGGAGATGTCTATTTCACGACAAAGTTTCACATCTCGGAAATCGAGAGGTGAAACTCTCCATTGAGACTGGCCTTAGTGGGATTGCTTAGGTGGCGGATTGTTGTAACAGTGACCACGGAACATTCATATAATTAAATTCGTTTTATGCTGCTTTGGCTTGATCAGTTTTTTTTCCCGTAGTTGCAGTTCAAAAATTTATGCAGATTAAAGTGTAAAGGATGTTATCAGATGGTTGAGATACATTGGTCTAAGGAATCAGGAATATTAATAACATAAGACTTGTTTTGCTATGCTATAAATTCTTGTTAGTGCCTGAAAACAACCATAAATATGGTGATGTGCTATGCTGTCCCTTTTTCTGCAAGGTAGGGACATGCTATTATGCTGAACACAAATCATTGTTAGGGTGGTGCAATTGCCATGACATCTTTTTATATCAATTGATACTTGGGGAAGATGTTTATTGATTAAAAGGGATATGATGCAGAGCTATAGTTTCAATTATCCTGATTTGCTTCTTGTAAAACCGTTGTCCAATTGGAGTGGCTATTGTGGCTCAAGTTGGGTAGAGGTGTGTTATACTCACACTCAAATCCTACAGTTAGTAGCAGCATAAAATGTCATTGCGACCATACATGGTAACTCCAGATTTTTTTTATCCAATTTGAAGGAAGGCTGCATCCAAATGTGGTGCTATGCATCTGTAGCTTGTCCCAGGGCAGGGTGCTATGAATTTTAGACCTTGAAATGGATATATCACCAAGGGGTGGTTCCTGAGTCTTAGGATGTGTTGGGGCTGCGGTGCGGTATCACGATTGCGCCTCCAGTTTTTGACTGATTCCCTGTTGGATGCTAGCCATTGCAATTATTTTCTCTATTTGTATTCATAATTTATGTAATAGTATATGTGGCTCCTCTATTTGTCTAATTGGCTACTGTTGCATTGCAGGTTGAGCCGCCCGCAGTAGCCGCATGCACTCAATAGGTAACTTATATAGTTTTCAGTTGAATGAGTCATTTTAGTAAAATCAATATTTGTAGAAGTAACAGTTCTCTTGTGCTCTCTAATGCCACACTGTTCTTATTTTCTCTTTGTGTGAAATTTTTATCAGATTGGACTTTATTTTCATCTGCTCATAACGATCCAATGGCATCTGATGTTATTGCACCTTCTCCATGGACAATATTTGGCTGTAAAAAACGGTAATGATATACATTTCTTTGTTTCCATCAATGAAATTTCTGCTGAAATCCAATTTACTTGCTTTAGGGTTGCGTTTGTTTACTGAGGCAAACGATGGTGGCTCTCGTGGATAAGGTATATCTTATTCTCAGCAATGCATTGTGCACGCGTATGGATGTATTGTTAAATTCACAATAGTTTGCTTGTTTCCTCAGTATTGGGATGATCATCCGCTATAATGGCGTTGGTGTAGTTGATGCAAATTCTGAGGCTGTCTTCCAGACTCTAATGTCGCTTGGCCAATCAAGATCTGAGTAAGACAGTTGTTCCCATGCTAAAGCTTTTGATTTGTGAAAAAAAAATGCAGTACATTTTGTCAATATGTGTAGAAGCATTAGTGTGCACTTCTGGTATGCAATAGAATTAAGCTTAGCACTCCACTGAATTCTTCTGCCTTGTGAAAGAAGAAAATGAACTTTCATCTCATCGACTTAAAACTTAATTAATGCACCTATTCCTCTGAATTGCGTTCTAATTTTATTTTATTTCTTAAAAATCATGTTGACACATTGTTTATGTGTGCCCATAGTGTGTCTTTCCTGATTGATATGAGGTATTAAACTCTCTGCAACAAGGACAATCCTCCCATAGAACACAAGGGCTCAAAATTAACCATCTGCCATGTTCCACCCATCCAACAAGCTAGAGGATTGGAAGTCCTAAAGACCTAAACCAACCTACTTGCTTGCCTGCACCAGCTGGTCTATCTTCTCTGTCTCTCTGTATACTCCTTCCGCGCTTTCCTCTGCCACCACCCAGATAGACAAAAATCAAATGTGGATCTGGCATGATCCAAGTCACTTCAGGGTGGGCTTGGGTACAACTGTACAAGACTGCTACTGGCCATGGCCAGAGGCACAAACCCTTCACTGCCTAGTCTCTTGTGCAAGCTAAAAATTGCTGTGTTCGACCATTTCTGCCAGCTACTTCCTCTGCTTTTAGAAGCACTTACCTTTTGAGAGTTTGGACCCTATACCACAGACATAGGAAGACCATAGGTTTGGCCTCCTAGAAATCTAGAATACATCAGCCCTTTGAGAAACATGCCCTCCTTAAGCTCCATTTTCAGTGTCAACTTTTCAGATTCACAGCTGTCTCTATTGCTCAGTGACCATGGTACTACTGCTTTTGACACCAACTCATTAGTTATTATTTCTGGCATATTGAATAAGATTAGTAGATAGCAAGAAAAAAATTGCTGGAAATTTTGAGACCCTCATCCGTCAAAAATAACTTATTCTACATCCTCTGGTCTAAATTACTATAGCTTTTGTTTCTCCAAAACAAAGCTTACTTAATGTATCTAGAGAGGGAATGAGTACATAGCGCTTTACTTAGTTTGTCCGGGTTGTCCCTTTTGATACTCACCTAGCTTTCTAAAAAGTGGTACCAACAAGCAACAAATAGGTGGCGGCTTAAACAACTTCCTAAACTTGAGATTTTTAGTGTTACACTCAAACTTGGCATTAACAGTTCATTTGTACTAGCCGAAGTAGAGAAACTCATCAAGAACCTGTATTTTTTGTTCTTAATAAAATATCACCTATTTCCTTCTAGGCTGTAGTAGTTTTTAGACTGTTATTTATATTTCCAATGTGTTTAACTACCTGCTTTACTGTTCTCTAAGTAATAAACTCAAGGCCAGATGACAAATGATATGCATACGCCTGACTTAATTTTGTTTCTTTTTCATCCAATTAATAGTTGAGATCATTTTTTAGATGGGACTTCTGTTTGAGGGAAGGAAAGGTGGTCGAGCATCTTGATGGACATACAGACATAATCCACAAGAAATTAAGAGGCTTACTGGTTACCATGGTCTGGTGCAGGATTGATTATCCTCCTATTTTTATATGCATGATTTGTTATTAAGTTGTAATTGCATTATATTTAGTTTTCAGGGAATGAGAAAGAGAGATCTATTACTTAGACGCATATTGGAGGCGCTAGAAGATGATGGAACTTACGGTACTATTGTTTGAAAAAAAGTGATATATATATATTTGACTTGCAGTTCTCTAGATCTGATAGTTATCTTGAATTTTCAGTAATTTTATACCACTCTGTTTTCCACAACAAATGTCGCCCTGAGAGAGGCTACATCCGTGCATGTCTTAAAAGTAATGTATGCTTTACTTTCAGTCAAATCTCTGTGGGAACTAAACTTGCTATTGTATTAGCTTACACTTAATTGATATGTGCCTTTTGAATATTTAGGTGGAGGTTATGTAATATCACCAGTTAATCAAGGAAGACAATCAGTTGTAAAGCACATGCTTGCCATAGACTGGAAATTCTGGAAGTCTTATCTGTTTACATCATCTGCCAAATATATCACTATACGAATGCTAGGCAGAGTAGCAGGTATGTCTTGTATTACGTCAAAACATATTTGCCTGATGCAACCATGAATTTTCTCTTTTGCAAATTTAGATAATACTCTGCGAACTTACTTGTTTTCAGCACTACGAGAATTCTTCCGAGCAAAAATGGTAATTGTGCTTGCATGGAGTTCTCATCTGGTGAGTTGACCAGGAGCATGGGACTACCACAAGGTGAAAATCAGCTAATAAATTTGGAAATTCAGCAAGAAAATGAGAACAGAAGACTTGAGGGTTCTACTGAAGGATCAGTGGGTGGTTCTAACAGGCACTTAAGCAGTACCGGTTCCTTTGTTCATCTTAATGATGCGCAGACGAGTTCTTTGATGTGCCAGATGAATCAGAATATGATCAGAGAGAAGTTATGTTTCCTTCGGATGAGAGCACACATGCTTTGGTGAGTTCATTGTATTTGTATGATCAAAATTTGTCATGCTAATAACTTACCATTGTTCTTATCCACAAAGCCAGTTCTTCTACGTCGATCTTCTGAACTATTATCTTCTGGTCATAGTACAGATGTGAGCCTGTGGTAGTATTTATCTTGTGGTCATAGTAAAGATGTGTCTATGTGGTTTATATCAATATGCTGATGACATATTTTTCCCCTTGAAAATTCTGTGGCATTCAAATTTCGAGACAAATAATGTTGGAATGACCCATAAAAAAAAGTTTGCTCTGAATATTCAGCTTACATTGAGTGTGCTTGCAGCCCTCTTAGTACATACTATAGCTTCTACATTTTCAACAGTTAAAATAAGAGTTGAGCATACCCAATGTGCCCATGCTTGAGAAGGTGGAAGTTTTATGTCACAGTAAACTGTGAGCAGCAACTTAGTTACAAAAGAATGGCATTACTTAACAGGCATACAAAGTCATAACTATTTTTACGTGTCATATTTAATGTTTTGGCATTTCTTCTGCAGGATCAGCGCCATGCTAAATTATCCACCGCTGCTGTTTTTGTAAAAAGGTTGCATGATCTTGCAGGTGTGTTACAGTTACTGCCCAATGACCAACGTTTTTTTTTTTTTTCTTTGTTCTAGTTCTGATCTTTTCTCTCCTTTTCGCCTACTTTAGTCCAGAAAAGAGGATACGTTGACTTACAGGGAGCTGCTGATGCTGATAATGGGCCATGTTGCTATGGATATACTCTTCCCAAAGATTCGAGCTATACAGTACCTTCTACTTGGGCAATGACAGATCCTACGATATTCTTAATACGAGGAGAGACTTATTTGCACGATCGCCTAAAGGTTGCTTGATATGCTGCAAAGTTCAAATCCTGAACTAAAAAAGGAAATTTAAATATCTTAGTTAGGCACAAAACAACCTGAACCCCTTTGGTAGTGGAGTACTGTAGGGAAGGGCAGCTTTCAGGATAATTGTCAGTAACCATGTTATCACTACTGCTACCTTTTCGAAAAGTAAACTGTAGGGAAACACCGCAGTTCAATATAAACCCTAAATGGTTGCTTGAAGTTACCATAACGATGCTGATACAACTTACACGTAACTTCAACAGATCAAGGCAAATAGTACCCTGATGCAAATGGTAGGTGCTGATTGATAAAGTCTGATAAGCGTGAGGATGATCTAGCTGGTCGCCCTGGGGACTAGTCCAGGTATCTTATGCTAAAGCCAGTAATTTTGTTTCATCAGCAGTAACGAAGATATTTATCAATAGATTTTATGTAGAAATGTGCAGCACAAGGAGGCACCAAATTCTTCTTCGTTGTAAACATACAGGTGAGATATTTTTGTGGTGTATATATGGGTTGATACTTCATATGTCACACATGCTGTATAACGATCTAATTCCTTATAACCGATGGAGACAGGTTCCTGGTTCAACCACATACAGCTTAGCTTTGTATTATATGATGGATACACCATTAGAAAAGGTCCCTCTGCTTGAAAAGATTTGTAAATGGAGATGATGCATTCAGAAATTCAAGGTTCAAGCTCATCCCTTACATCTCAAAGGTTTGTTTTGCACTTTGAGCCTTATTTGATTTGTTTTAAGCTGTACTCAGTAAACTGTCGATGTCTTATGTTTGGAATGTGTGTCCATTTAGGGATCTTGGATTGTTAAACAGAGTGTGGGCAAGAAAGCTTGCTTGGTTGGACAAGCATTAGAAATCAATTATTTCCGTGGAAACAACTATTTGGAGGTAAGCTATAAGCATGTCATATGTTAGCTTCTGTTGTTGCATTCTACTATGATTTATCATCCCAATGCAGGCTTTCAGTGTGATTTTTGTTCCTACTGGATTTGGAGCAGTTAATTTGACTTGTTATGATTATATTTCTCCCTGCATAGTATACAACAGCAAAAATAATGCCACACCATATATCTTCTTTTGATAGGGACAAGAAATATTGTAGAGGTTGCTTTTGACCTGTTACATATCCGTTGGATTTAAACTTTTCTGACAATGATGCATGTTACAACATAAATGTATGTTTTCTGTGATCCCAGAAGGTATATTCAGCTCTGAATAGCTTTGTCTGTAATTTTCCAGCTTGGAGTTGATATAGGCTCATCAACAGTGGCACGAGGTGTCGTGAGCCTAGTGCTTGGCTACTTGAACAATCTGGTGATCGAAATGGCCTTCTTGGTACAGGTAAACGAATTGTGCATCTAGCTAATTCACAAAAACACTTGTTCACATAAAAATTGTTTTGATGTTGAGCGTACATCATAGATATCACAGAAGATTTCTGATGATCGCAAGAACTAGCTAATTCACAAAATATCTGTTCACATGAAAATTGCCTTAAGGTTGAGCATACAACCGTAGAGATCACATAATTTGTTTCTATTTCATAGTAACATTCTTTAATATTTCTTTGTCTCATGCAGGGCAACACATATGAAGAACTCCCAGAATTCCTTCTAGGTACCTGCCGACTGAATTACCTGATGCCTCCAAGGCGGTATCGATAGACGAATGTTAGGACCCCAACTGACCTCATTCTTTTGAAGACTGTACATCAAAAGACCAAAAGGCTGAATCCATTCCTTGTTGCCACAATCGGCAGCGCCAAATGCTCCTTGTATTGTCCCTGCCAAAAGTGGGAGATCCACTGCACGTTGTACATTCTCCTCAGGTATTGTGTTGTAATGATGATAGCAATCCATGATAAAAGGCTCCCATTCTTTGGCATCTTATCTTGTCACTACGAGAAAAAAAAAAAAACGGAAAGAAAAAAAGTATATTCTAATCCTTGTACCATGGTGCCCCATCTGACCTAAGTGATGTCAGATCATCTGATCTGTAACAGCAAGCAAACCATTAACTATGCATTGACCAGGATTGCAATGGCTGGAATGATTGTATTTGAGAACTCGCGGTTCCCCCACATTGAACTGAAAGGGATCCCCAACCAAAATTGCAGTGATCATGGGAGCTCGGATCGCTTGAACCAAAAGCGTAAAAAATGAGGTGGGGCTTGCAACTATCTCTTGGGTCCTTCGAGTCTCGCTCCTCTACAAGGACCGCATGATAAAACGGTGGTGTCATCGTCGCTGCATCATCGTGCTCGGGCGCACTGTTTTATGCTAGTGATAGCATCAGCTTTTCGAATGTTAATTGTTCGCCACACTTTGTGGTGCTTCAGTGCTTGAGCCGCCGATGACGGCTGAACGGCCGGACTCGCATTTGCTGTCGCTTTTGATCCAACGACGTGTCGGTCGCGTGCAATCTTGGTTGTTGCCTGTTGGTTGGTTCTGAGGTTTCGGTCAGCGTACGAACATGGCACGGACGGTGGACTACTGAACTGGATATGCACGGGCGCAGTGCAACGCAATTAGGGTCACAGACACCTCTGCTAGCTCGTATAAATTCAGGTCAGCAAATTGTAATACAAGAGGAAGATATTTTTTATTCCCACATTAGGTTAAGGATCACAAAGAACTAACTAGCTAGATATAACGAGTATAAAAGCGCATTGATACAAATTTGGTCCAACACCCAAAGAACTAGTAGAACGCTGGGATTGAACGAAGATCACCAATGAGTCATGATGCGTGACATCCTAGCTCGAGCTTTAATAAGATTGATAGAATACTCATACTAATAAGTTCTTTTTGGAAGCCTAACTAAAGAACTCTAAAGTTAAACGTGTTTGGCTTAGATCAAAAGTGCAACTTTTTTTTCCAAAAGCCTAATTCTAAAAGAACTCCAAAGCGTGCTTGGCTTGAAATAATTTGAGGATGGATGACTGAACAGGAAGGTCTTCCATGGTGCGTTTGAGTGAGGACAAAATACACACACAAAAAAAAAAAAAAAGAGACATGTACGGGTATGTGATGAGAATCTTGATTCTAAAGTTGTCAGTTGTAAGCGGGCTGCCTAGGTGGGACGTTGCCTAGATTAACTTCTTTGGCTACCCAGGTTCATGGAAAGCCGTGGTGCTAGGATTAACCGAGGCCAACTGGTTTGCTTCATGTACCCTATTTGTTACGTGCATTCTCTTCGGTGAGGTGTCGAGATGCAATGATGACAATTGACGATAATCGCCGATAGAGCTCCAGTTGTTTGTTGACTTGTCATGGTCATCAAGGGTATAATTAGAAAGAAAAGTGTGTCCTAATCACCTTCATAATATGATCTGATACGGCACGTGCCGTTTCGTTGTCACCTGAGTGCTATGATCGATCCAACAGGTCGATTAGATCTGACTCCAATATAATGCGATAATTAAACCCACTGAGCACTGACCAAGTGCGTGTTTGCCGGAATTGGCTAGTATTTTGGGATTTTTGGGTTGGTGCCAAACACCAACCATTGTAGTACAGTCGTCAAGAATTGAAATTGAAAGGGGCCTGCAACAACCAAAAATTGCAGCGAGGATGATGATGATGAGCTCATGAGACCACCCTATTGTTTTTGTCCTGTTGGGTAGTAGAAGTCAGATCCCTTGAACACGAAGGGATCGACGAGCGATCGAGCAGAAGCGCTGGAGCTGTCAGCTGGCACGGCTTGGTTCTTGAGCCCGATCCGGAAGAGGACAGCCGGATAAAACGGCGGTGTCATCTCGCTGCCGCGTCATCGCGATCATAGGCCACTGTGTTTTGCTAGTGCTTGCCACCTGCTTTTGTAGCCTGGCTGCCTGGGGACCTAGTGAGACGATGTAGCATGTCACGGGGTCGCGTCGCTGCCGACGTGACGGCCGAACCGGCGCAGCAGCTTTGGCGAGCCGGCGGCCTGCGCCTTTGGAGAACACGACGTGCGTGTCAGCCGATGGTAGCCACGGCTCGACGCGAGGAGAGTGACAGGACAGCGAAGGGGTCGTCGGCAACGGTGAGAGAAGCGTGCGCGGCAGGGATGGATGGATCATGGACATGGATGGTGCCATGCCATGCCCATACAGGAATCGCTCCTTTGCCGTTGACCTGAACCGCGGATCGCTAGGCGCGGTGCCGGCGGCGACGGCACCTGGGTCGGTCGCGCGATGCACGGGCGCGTTGCCGGCCCCGATTCACGTGAGGTGAGAAGCGGAGACGAGCTAGGCGAGCGATCGAGGACGGACGGCGACGCCAGGGCAGCGGTGTCCCAGGATTTCATAGCGGTTGTTGGTCGAAGTGGCGGGCTGGACGTCACGCCGAGGCACGCACGCACGCATTGCCGCCTTGATCAGACTGCAGCAGACTATGAATTCCAGACGGCAGTTCCGAGGGCGATGCTTCCCAGGTCGGGTCAGCTCCGGGCGACGTCACCACGCATTGGTTGCGCACCGAAGAAATTGCTGGTGTCTGTGTTGGGATTAATTTGTGAGTGCCCACTGCCCACCTCGTCTCGCTCGCAGCGTGTTTCGGGTCAAAACCGCCGATCCCGAGACAATCTTTGAAACCCTGCCACTGATTCTTCTTGTACAGGAGTACTCCTACGTAGGAGTATACTCCCTCCGTCCCCTTATTAGATGTCGTTATGGGGTGCGTCTTTGGCCAAACTTTCTCAACTTTGACTAGGTTTGTAGAAAATACGCAACATTTATATTTTTTTTAAATAAATTTGTTAAAAAACTAGACTTAAAGATCTTTCCGATGATACTAATTACTTAGCATAAATATTTATATATTTTGAAAAAATAATTGCCGGGCAAATTGAAAACGTAGATTTCTTAAGTCGGTAAATACATCTATTTAGGAGTGAGAGAGAAAGTAGTGTACACCCACCACTCAAGAGTAAAACTGTCACAATAATCGCTGCGTGCGGTCACAAGGAAGACTGCAAACACATGTTGTTATATACTCATACGGTTTGGTTTGTGATGAGTGATTATTAACGTGAGTAGCGCATTAGGTTGAGTTATTGAACTAACCAAGGCATGAATTTAGGTTGTGCAAGATGTCTCTTGTGGTGCGTAGTTGTGAGATTAGAGATAGTGGTTGATGATAAATGTGAAGGTCAAGGGCGATGGACCGGGAGCGATGAAGGATGTACGCCGAGGCTTGGATCAAGGGTCACGCGACCAATGGTGGGTTTCTAACATCCGGGGATCATCGACAAGTGCAAGATTACATGGAGGTGGCACGTGTTGACCAAGTCAAAACAAGTATGCAAGTCAAGCCGCTTTTAGAGGACTTGACGATTGGGCGATCGAGTACGATGGTTACACGGTCGAGTCGTGGAGCAAATGCATGAAGTACGCTACCCACGAGCTGATCCTCAAAACCATCGGTAGACGGTTTTGGGGTTTGGGCCTCAAAACCGGATACGCCTATGCGATAGAAATTTGGGATGGCACCTAAGTCATCACAGGCTTGCGTCAAGTCGAAGCAAAGTCATGAAGGTCATGTGTTTATCGAATCAGCAGATCTCTTAGTTGGACCATAATACCTCTTGGGTTAGGTTGTTTGCTCCAAATATCTAGGGGTACATTGAGAATGTGTAATAGCCTCTATAAATAAGAGGAGCTGCCCCAAATTCATCTCTATCACTCTAGTTAAATCATTTTCAGTTCTTTTGTAGGAATTCTCCTTCCAGACTTTCTCTATGTACTAAGAATCATTTTAAGTGTGAAAAGAGGCCCTATCCTCTATTTGTCCTCTAGGATTCAAAATCAAATCTAAAAAGTAACACCATAAATGACTATCAAAAATATATTATTATATAAAAACAAAATTGATCTTTATTTGGTGATAAAAATTTCTATAACTACATTATCATACGAGAGAAAAAAATAGAGAATAAAATGTATGATTCATTTGAATCATTTAACTAACACTATAATCAATAGAGAAACATGAAATTTTATGCTTGCAAAAAAAAAAAAAAACTATTAAATCACACCCCTAGCCATACAAATATTCTTTTCACTAGGCAAATCAATCAAGTACAATTTGAATTGAGTTCAGAGACTTCCCTTAACCATGCAGAGGAAATCGATATTGTAACCCGTGTTGGGGTGGAAGGTTTTCGCTCATTAACCCGTGGAGTTACTTGAGTGTAAGACAAGAACTAGATGTGTCGCCACTTCGCTACCCACCTCCTCACTGCTTTGCTTCCCTCCCCACCGGATCCCGCCCTCGCGTCAATGGTCCTCGCCCCACGCTGGTTCGAGCTTTGACAACTCCGTCGCAGTCGCAAATAGCTCTGCTGGCGGCATTGGGGTGGCTCGAGGGGCGCCGTCGTGGCAAGCTTCTGGCGGCAAATCCCCAAATACAAGAAGCGAGCTCCCCAACGCCGTGAGCGCGGCGGCGGGCGCAAAGCGAAGTTTCTATGGCCGCGTGAACGAGCACGCTAAGCGCCGGCGCACGACGGGTCGGGCGCCGGGGAGCGTCGCGCCCAAAGACGGGCACGGAGGCGGCATGGCGGAGCCGGATGCGCCGCTCTCTTTTGGCAACGCAAATTTGCGCCCTCCTTGCCTGCTACGCAAAAATGCCTCCTCTCTTTTTTGGGTCATCCGTTGGAGCTTAATCTAACACTATTGACGACGATTTTTGTGGTCTAAGTAATGTAAAAACCAAATGTTGAATTGACATTTAAGGTTAGATAACTACTTGTTGTTTTTTCACTAAGTTGACTAGAACTATTAATAACATGTGAACCTGAATTATGAACATTACGATTCATATAATGCTATAAATTTGTTAGTGAAACTTCAACTCTAGCCGTGTGAAGGTTGAGAATAGCTTTACTCTATAACCAATTCTCTCATTCACAAACATGTTTTATGGTGAAACTAAACGTTGTAGATTTGCTGATGGCAAACTAAAGGAAACGCCTTGCTGCATAACGTATAAAGTCTCAAGAATTGGTGAACTCAACATATAGTTCAGCGTTGATACCTGAGTTGCCTAATCCTCGTAGAGGAAGTTTAAGTAATGTTTTTTTGTGCCGGAGAAGCCGGCAAATATATTTTGTTGTGAGAGAATAATACTAAACCGGGCTAATAAGTTGAAACGAATTTGGTCTGATAAGGCACATGCCATTCGTTCTCACCTGAGTGGCACGATGGATCAGGTCGATTAGATCTGACACCAATATAAATTGCGCGAGTGCCCACCTCTTCTCGCTGGCTGCGCCGTGCTTCCGGTCAAAAACCGCCGATCCCGAGGCAATCTTTGAAACCCTGCACTGATTCCTCTCGGAGTAGTACTACTCCGTATATATACGTAGTCGAATCGTAAAGCCCCACCCTCCGAGAGAGTAAAACTTGTCACAGTAATCGCCGCCGCGCGCGCGCAAGATCACACAGCAACCAAGAACCAGAGCCGGCAAAACCAACACACGCATGTGAGCACGCGCGATCCAACCTCCGAAACAGCGGCTGACCTGTTGATGTCGCCTTGTCTATCTTGCCTTGGCTTGCCTTGCCACTGGGCCAGCCACCGCACATGACATGACATGATGATGCACCGCGACGAGCAGCGAAACGAAACGCGGGCCAAAACGGGGAAAAACGCCGGCAACCGATGAAACAGACATCCGGGTTATGGGATGATCCGGCATGGCATTCGCGTCACGTCGCGTAGCGGGAACAGTGACGGGTACGGTGGCCGCATAAATGACGCCAACTGACACGAAAACGACGCCATCCGATACGCTACACTAGTGTACGGGGACGGACGGGGTACGTGTTCCGTCATCGGTTCGGTTGTACAGTCAAAAGGCGCTGCAATGCAATAGTGCGTGTCCGGATCGGAGGAGATCGCTGTCGTCAACAGTGGAGGACTAGTGGTAGTGTTCTTGTTCGATGTACCGTAGGAGTACCATGCTACTACTCCAGTTGATAGGGTGTCCTGGACTCCTGGTAACTAGTTGTACCTACTACTACGTAGGAGTACTTGTTTACTACTACTGTGGTAATACCTTAACTTTCCATCACATCATTTGAATTCTCATCACATCAAACTTTAATATCTAATTGGACAACCAGATTTACTTTGTTGTAAACCCGGATATTTTCAGCCTAGTTAGGCCACGATAAAGACAATATTTAATATAAATAAACAAAAAGTGCTACAACGCCAAGTTCATTGCTACAATGAAATTTTCAAGGTACTAACCACAGAGCATGTTTAGTTAAACCAAAACCATGACAGTGATAAATCTGTGGTCGATTAGTTGACTTATTACCAAAGAATTGGCACTAGTAACTCTTTATGGCCAAAGTTTTGATAAGTCTTTGGAAAATTCTTAAACTACATAAAAGAGAAAATTGACATGTCTTGATTTGGGCAATCCATCAAATGCACTTATAATTTTGTACCCTAAATTTAGGAGGCCTAAGTTTTAGCTTGCCATGATTTTGGTGCCCTAAATGTTATTATTCGTATCACCTTGCATTGGGCGCAATCCTACGTGCTCATCGTTTAAACTATACTACCATATACCAAAAAAAATAACCAGCGTGTACTAGCATCGTGTACAGGACTTCATCATTTGCGTTTACAGTATCTGACAGTGACAGGCGGCTAGCATGAAAACAGCCGTACCGAAGTCACTGCGGCGCGACAGGAAAACGTCCTTGCAGATAACGCTACAGCGACCGTCGTACGTGGTCCTCCTGGCCTGACCCGGAGCCGGAGCCGGCCCCGGCCCGACACGCCCCCGGCCCGGTCCAGCACTCCACCCCACCCCACCACGACGTCCGACCGAGGCCAGGACCAGGACCGCGCGCGAAGCGAACCCGCCGCGCCGTAGCCAAAGAACAGAACAGCCAAGGCACCGGGGCGCCGGCCGCTGCGGCGGCGCCACGTCGTCCCGCACAACGCCGCGGAACGGAAAGCAACGGGACGACGGGGCGACGCCGGCGCGCCCGTGAATGAGGGGTCGCTGTCGGCTCGCCGCCGTAGGGCCACGTGCGCTTGACGGGCCTTGGTGGCCGGTGACGTCAGCCGCACGGTGGGGTCCGACGCACTGTTCACGGGTCAAAAGGCTCAAAGGAGAGGCTCTCTTGGCTTTTGTCCTCGAGAGATGTCCATGATACTACGCTGGTGGTTGAGATCCGACGGTTGTGGTTGTGGTTGGGGATGGGGTTGAATGAGAGGAACCCGGCGACAAATTGGGAAAGGGGCATTCAATCTCTACTAGTAGTTTCAACAGTACAGGTATATATAACTTTCTAATACAAGGTCTTCCACTTTATATACTACTCCATTTGTCCTAAAATGTAATAAGGTACAATACAGTGTTTTAGCTTTATTTTTCAAATTACAAGGTGTTTTAAATTGTCCAGTAGTACTAACTATATGTTTGTTTGGTAGAACTTCTGTGAGAAGTAATTACGTAGCTCGAAGTGATTCTCTTGGATTTTCTAAGAGAAACTATAGGTGAAGACGTTTATGTGCAAGAAGTGAATCAGGGAAAGGACTATTTTTATGTCTACCAATCCCTTATTTCATTTCAGTAAATCACTATACAATCCATGTAGAATCACTTTTTGCAAAATACTATTTGGCAGGATCACTTCTCCGTAGAAACAATTTGGGTCTAGTGTAATTGTAGTGTACAACCATATGGAGATAAATAAAAGGTACTTCATCTTGATTTTGATACATTCACCATATTTGGCTTGATATGTTGATTTGTTGTGAGACAAAAACATTACGGTAGCTAAATAAACGCTGATACGAATAAGCAACAGGCTGATTAGTACCACAAACATATCTTAAGGCACGAGAACGAAGAATCTCACATCGCAACACAACGCACACAAAAAAATAATAAAATAATAATAATGCCGATAGTAGGCAGTAGAAGTACCGGTTGCTTGCAAGCAAATCCACCACAAAGATGGGAGTTTGTTGGAGTTTTCTTTCCCCTAGACAAATATTGTTTCCCGAGCAAGGTCTTAAATAGTAGACTAACCCTTATAGGGGCACCGTTAGAAACTATATAAACTACAAGACATTGCATCCCAGAGTTTAAACAAATCAAGTTTACAATTATTATTATAATACTAAAGAGCAAAGTGGTTTCTTTTTACCTGTATATTTTACTTGTCAAAAGTGTCCTCGCATCTCTTCTAATCCGTATTTGAGTTTGACACATAACCTATGCTCATACGAGTTAATTACCACACATATGTTATGTGTGTTCAACGACGGTACAAAGCTCAATTTTTCATAAAATTTTGAAACCACAATATGTGCGTTCTATATATTTGCTAGTACATTAAAAATGCTATACTATCTATTGAACAGATGATGACACGAGTGGCCTGGCCTGGGCCCCTGCGTCTGTCTGCGCTGTGCGCACGGCGTTGGTTCGTTCCCGAGCATCGCATCATCATCATCACCCGACCCCGTGCCGTCGGCTCCGCTCGCAGCTCGAAAAGCTGAATCCGACGACGACACGCAACAACGACGCCATTACCATCGATGGATCCCTGATGCCGACGCCTCCGGTTTGTTTGTTTGTTTGTTTTACTGCACCACCGCCGGCCGTTTTCTACGACGACCAAACGCTATTCCTGGCCGCGTCGCGTTAACCTCTCAAAACATTCGCTTCCACGGATCTCCACCGTTATGATTATTTTTTTTTTCTAACAAAGTCCAAATTTGACCGGACTCTTCCACTGTCAAATCAAATCAACATGGTCTCTTCTTTCTACGTTTTGTTGCCACGATCGCTCAAGACCAGCCCGGTTTACTCGCAGGCATACGGTTCCATTCCAGCACGTACTCGAATTCAATCGCCGCAATCTGCAGCAGCATGCATGCAACTGAACTGACCGTGTGCCGCGCGTACAAAAGTGAGGCAGACCGCCGTGGCCCATGACCTGTCATGATTCAGTTCCTACGGCTGGAAATGGGCGTGCCGTGCGCTGAAGATCGGGGCGTCGGTTCATGCATGCTGCCTCCGTCCCAGGCAGGAGTTGGAGATGGATCATGGAGTGGACATTCCACATGATGATCCGGTCCGTTTTTCCCCAGTCATGGTTTGCTTGTTCACGAGATGACAAATGCGTGAGAGCGGAGCTTTCTACATACACAAGGGCGAGCAGCGTTACGTTCACCACTCCAGCTGTGCGTCCGTGGAGTCCTGTCCCGCCTGCTGCAACAGCAACTTGTTTGGCACCATCATGCACTGGGCGATTGAATTTTCCCATCAGCACGTACTACTAGTGTTGCAGCCCGTTCTGTGGGTCAGTTGAGATAAACTAGGAGAGGACTGTTGGACTTGCAGTTGATCGATGTAGATCATCTCGAGATGAATTCATTCAAAGTTTGAAAAACAGGACACGATCTCACAGGACCGGCAAAACGGAAACGGACTAGTCCACCACCACCACCGCGCACCGACAGCAGCAGAAAAATCCGCCCTCCCCGGCAGTGGTGGTGGGGAGTAGGTATCGTTCTGTCTCGTCCCTCCGTGCGCTGTTGGCTGTTCGGGGCAGGCGCGCCGGATCCCGCGGGGCCAAGCTTCCACTGCAGGCAGGCAGCGGCACTCATCACCAACAAGCCAAGGAAGGAGAGGCGTCCGGTCCGAGGCCCCTCGCCATAATTCCAACCCACTGTGTATGTGTGTGTGCCGCTGGCTGTAGCAGCGCGCCACCACCGTCACCCAAGCCTCTCTCTTCCACCTCGCTCGCCGCCGTCGAGATTTCGTCGGCTCAAGCTTTTGGGGGAGGTCGTTGATGCCCGCCGATGCCGGCCCTGATGTAGATTTCTCGTCCGCTTTGCCCGGTTGCCAACGTCTATGATCTGGCAGTTGGAACCCTGCTTGGGCGGCGGCGTTCGTGGAGGAGGAGGAGGAGGAGGAGGAGGTATCGCTGCTTCTTCTGCTCTCGCCGTTCCGTTCCAATTGCCTGCTTTTCGTTTCGTGGGTTGCGTGGGGTGGTTTGCTACTTTGTTGGGTTCGTGTTCGTGTGTGTGAATGATAACGGGGCGATGTGGCAGGTTGCCGTGCTGGACAGTGATCGCATTTGGTGGCGGTGGAGGAGGAAGACGACGACGAGGAGGAAGACGACGACAAGGAGGAGGAGTAGAGGAGGACGGACGCCATGAAGAAGGACGACGAGAGGTGCCTTGACCCGCAGCTGTGGCACGCGTGCGCCGGCGGCATGGTGCAGATGCCCCCGTGCGCCCCGTGTCTACTACTTCCCACAGGGCCACGCGGAGCACGCGCACGCCGGTGGCGGGCGGCGGGAACGCCGACCTGGCGGCGCGGCCGCTCCCGCCGCTCGTGCTCTGCAGCGTCACCGGGGTGCGGTTCCTGGCCGATCCGGAGACGGACGAGGTTTCGCTAAGATCCGCCTCGTGCCGGTCGCCCCCGGCGGCGAGGTGGAGTTCCGGGACCCCGACGAGTTGGGCGTCCTCGACCCCGCGGACGCCCGGGAGAAGCTGTCCTCCTTCGCCAAGACGCTCACGCAGTCCGACGCCAACAACGGTGGCGGCTTCTCCGTGCCGCGCTACTGCGCCGAGACCATCTTCCCCAAGCTCGACTACCGGGCCGACCCGCCCGTACAGACGGTGCTCGCCAAGGACGTGCACGGGGGGTCTGGAAGTTCCGCCACATTTACCGGGGCACGCCGCGCCGGCATTTGCTCACCACGGGGTGGAGCACCTTCGTCAACCAGAAGAAGCTCGTCGCGGGGGACTCCATCGTCTTCCTGCGCACCGAGCATGGCGAGCTCTGCGTCGGGATACGCCGTGCCAAGCGGGTGTCCTGTGCTGGTGGCATGGAGTGCATGTCGGGCTGGAACGCCCCGGGCTATGGGGCGCTGTCGGCCTTCTTTGAAGGATGAGGAGGGCAAGATGATGAAGGGTCCTCCTGGTGGGTACATGAGAGGCAGGGGAAGGTGAAGATCACGGATGTAGCTGAGGCCGCAACCCCAGCGGCGACCGGCCAACTGTTTGAGGTGGTGTACTACCCGAGAGCTAGCACACCCGAGTTTGTTGTCAAGGCTGCATCCGTGCAGAACGCGATGAGGAACCAGTGGTGCCCTGGGATGAGGTTCAAGATGGCCTTTGAGACAGAGGATTCGTCAAGGATCAGCTGGTTTATGGGGACCATAGCTTGTGCTCAGGTTGCTGACCCAATCAGATGGCCAAATTCACCGTGGAGGCTTCTTCAGGTTTTGCTTGATCCCATGTTTTCCCATACTTATTTGTGTATATGCCATACTACTGCATTATTATGAACCGATGCATGCTATTTTTAACTTACTTCCTGTTTTGGGGTTAATAGTGCTGTGTTTCTGGTACCTATGAGACTAGGAATGTTTCGTGCCCTGTGAAACTAACTGCTGTTGTGGAACTGTTGGTTCCATGGTAATATGGAATATATGCATAAATCGCTTAAACATGATCTTTGCTTGAGGTGCTCTGGTTCACACTGGAAGGTGCATCTAAAACAGACACCCAGTGCATGGTGCTCAATTGTTTGTTGTTGTACTAAGCTTGTAGTTGTAGCACACATGAAGCATCTGGATGCCTTTATATTACTAGACAAAAATTCAATCAATTATGAAATTGGGCATCTGAGCAATTATTGGGAGAGATACTTAGACGGGCAAAACGCCACATCTCAAAAACAATGTTTGTACAGGCCTTCTAACCATAAAGAACAGCTTAGAAAACACAAGTGGGTTAATTTATCTATAGCTGTAGTGAACCATACAATGGTTTCGTCAGTCTCTTGTGGTCAATGGTCACTGAGATCAGTGTTGTCATATCCTACAGCATTATTTCTCATCTGCATGTTTGCAGCATCTTTCAGCTATGTAGCTATGTAAAAAATAAATGATTTTATCAATCCAATAGATCATGCATGTATCAATTTGAGCTGAAGAAAGATCTTTATATCTAAAACTTTCCTTATTTATCATATATTTTATAAAAATAAAAAATTAAATAAATATATATTTTACATATTACCTCCTAAAAGTAATAGATGGTTTTAATGATCCGATCTAATTAAATGAACTACTCACAGTTATTTGAGGGCACCAGGAGGCATTAGGGAATATTGAGGTTTTGTTTGATACACTTATGAATCCTCCCTTACAAACTCGATATGCTTTATATGTGCCTAGCGGAAATTGAAATGTGGGGAGTGAACTAGTTACCATTCACATATTTCCAAACGTAAACATCCATCTATATCTAGGTCTCTCGTCCAGGACTCCTGAATCAATTGGTCCTTTTGCTTCCAAGTTAATGACAGTACCTTTTACATTTGCCTATATGATCAATGTCCTTATAAGATTGCTAGCTGATCTTTAATTGCAGCATAGCGTTGTACATCCGTATCTTGAGGAAGAGATTGAGACACCAACAATAGTATTGATGTAGCATTAGTTTAACTTTAATGAACTACCTGTTGGTCTTCATCTTTCCTTACCCTAGCATGTTTTCGTTTTCTTGGAAATTTGCCTTGGTAACTAGCTTGACAGGCAAATGTAGGAATTCGAGTGTAGGTGTCTTACGAGCAGTGTTAAGTGAGATATTTGAAGCTCACCAGCTTATATTGTCTGGTGTTATCGGTTATAGCAGATGCAGAAAGAATTTACTTTTGAACAACAAAAGAATTTACTTGTGAAATTGCTACACAACTTATTGTTAAATGATACTTCCTTTGTACTTATTAGCTCTGCAAGCACCAGCATATTCTAATTGTGTGCCCTGTGCTTTTCCCCGTCACATAGTTGCCAATTTATTGCAGGTGACGTGGGATGAACCAGACTTGCTGCAGAATGTGAAATGTGTCAATCCATGGCTTGTGGAGATTGTATCAAGCATTCCACCGATTCACCTGGGACCATTTTCTCCACCTAGAAAGAAGTTCTGGATGCCCCAACATCCAGACTTCCCATTTGACGTCAGCTGTTGAATCCAATATTCCACGGCAACCCACTTGGTCCAAGCAACAGCCCTCTTCGCTGTTTCGACATTGCTCCTGCAGGCATACAGGAGCCAGGCATGCTCAATTTGGTTTACCCCTAACAGACCACCAGCTTAGCAAGCTGCACCTCGGTCTGTTCCAAGGCGGTTATAACCGCTTGATGCTATCACTCCACCATCACATATATCCAAGGGTTTTGTGATCAGCAGTGCACCAGTCAATGAGAGCGTCTCTTGCTTGTTGACAATTGGCACACCACAGGCCACAGAGAAATCTGATGATATAAAGAAACCCCATATAATGCTGTTTGGAAAGCCGATCCTTACTGAGCAGCAGATGAATTCTAGAGGATCAAGGGAAACATTCTCCCCTGAATTTACTGGAAACAGTTCTTCTGATGGCAATGTTCAGAAGACAGGAAATGTATCTGATGGTTCTGGTTCATCGATTTGCATCGGTTTCTCATCCCAAGGCCGTGGAGGCTTCTGAGCTTGGTTTAGAAGTCAGGCACTGCAAGGTATTTATGGAATCAGAGGATGTTGGTCGCACCATTGACTTATCTGTCTTTGGTTCATACGAAGAGCTGTACGGTCAGTTAGCTGACATGTTTGGAATTGAGAAGGCAGAAATAATGAGCCACCTTTGTTACCGCTGATGCTGCTGGTGCTGTCAAGCATACTGGTGAAGAGCCATTCAGGTGAGCGTTTCCGTAATGTCATCAGCTTTTTATTGACCTTGTATATAATCACTGTCTACTACACATATACCAGTACATTTAAACTATGTTGTGTTTGTGTGACAGTGACTTCATGAAAGTGGCACGGAGGCTCACCATAATAGAGAGCACTGAGGAAAGACTTCAGAAACCTCTGATCGAATACATGATGGAGCGGGCTTGATTGCATGATTGGTTCAGTAAGGCAATCTGAAGCTTGTGGAAGACTCAGCTTAGAGTGAAGTAACTGCTGTGTTTGCATTTGTGTTTGTCTGCCGCGAAGCAGAATCGTGTTGTTTGTCTGGTCTTGTGGAAAAACCTTGGTGTACGTATTTTCATCTGCCGTGACTTGGTCGTTAGAACTCTGTTGTGATCAGTTGTGTTGAGCTTGGTCGAAGTTGATAAATAACCTCTTTGACGAATTAGCTTGGAATAAAGTTTGAGTTGTGTTAAGGAATGCCAGTGCCATGGCAATTCGGTTGTCATTGTCGATGCTTGTATCTGTCGCTGCAGTTTGACAGCACTTGCCTCTATGTATGTTAAACTTATTATGGTTGCCATGTTCATTTCATCAGCTTGAATATCACCATACCTGTGGTTGGTTATCTGAGAATCATCAAACGTACACGAGTAAAGATATCTGTTAAGGAGCTGGCCTGAATTGTGAAGCACACATGCAGATCGCAGAGGATGCAACGGTGCACTGTGCCATGAGCTTGTCGTTTGAAGGACTGAATCCTTCACGTGTTTTGAACGGGATGGAAGTACCTTATCGCTACTCGTACGCGTAGCCTGAATCGATCGTACGGGAAGCGATGCCGATGCAGCCCCGATAGGCGATAGCTGCACGAGGCCTATGGTCAGGCAGCACGACTTCAGAGTACGTGATGCGTGGTCTGTGGCTGCCATGGCATCAGACTACACATGGATCTCAAGTGTTTAGGAGTATGGGCTCCTTGCTGTGGATTCCTGGTGGCCACAGGCATCTCCTGCGCTGATCCTGCTAGTACACTACAGCCATAGATGTGACGAAGGCTAATTGGTTAGCATAAGCCCTCGTGTTCTAGATGAGGCAGAACCGTACCGTACCTTGTGTTGGCGCTGGTTGCCAGTGAAACCAGGAATAAGTAGCGTTGTGGTTTCTGGCAATGGCATCTGGATCTTTCTTTATGCATTCGTGGTCGATGCACGTTCTGTGCGCTTGCGCGTGCCAAGATTCTTCAGGAGGCCTCTGCATCCGCGATAGCACAATGGGGTTCAGTCCACACGCCTAGCTGATTCCAGCCCAACTCCTCTTGTTCTGGCTCCGTCCTGCTATCGCCCTTTCTTGTTAACATAACACAGCAAGATTCTCAAAATCGTAATCGTGGCATTTTATTACTAGTTCCCTATTACACCGTACCTAGGAGTATGTTGAGACGTGCCAATATGACGACCGTGAAACAGCAGCACACCGTAACTAGGAGTATGTTGCAGTACCAACATACGTACGGTATTAGTTCCTCGCACTTACTGTACATATCTTTATTTTAGATAATGGATATCAAATCCGGCGTGCCAAAAAGTTAAAAAAGAGAAAACCATAGTCTTATACAACCACCATGACATTACAAAAGAAAACGATATAAATACTTACTGTACACATCTATTCGGTCCAAGTACCCATACCATCAGGAACATCCACTACGTACAGTACGTACGACGCCACGGCATTTTCCTTGTCTCGCCGTCTACGAGTTTTTCGTGCTTTAGAGATGCCTGCCTCGAGCTTTTTCTGATGCACGAACATCCCAAGGACCATGTATAGTACCATCAGACTTGTCCGTACCGTGCTGGAAGAGCATCAGTTGCGTGCGTCACGCGGCAATTTTTTCGTCGTGGCCAATGATCACGATTCACGGGCTCCACGACTACTAGACAATCACAAGATGCTGATTGCTGCTGATCTGCATGAATGAATCGTACCACCATTATTACATTACATCACCCTGCGAGGTGGCTGCAAATTAAGGAGCTTCTGCAGAGGGTTAATGGCACTCACTGTAAGGCAGGGCTTCACCGGCCGGCCCAAAAGAAATGATGGCCCCCCATTGAAAAACACGCGCGATGTGCATCATGGCGCTCTCTGCCTCAGCCAGCGGAAAAATTGGGCAAAGCTGAGGGCAATTGGAAGGCACACGGCCCAACTGTTGGGTGGGCACTGCCATAATAAAGCCACTCACTCATTGTTTTTGACGAATTCCTGCGGCCCTGCACTCTGCAGATGAAAAATTTGAGATTGGAATTTTGTCAAAAAAAAAAAAAAAAAAAAAAAGAGATTGGTAAATTTGAGAGGTTGTTTATATTCTCTTTCAAAATATATAAGATTGGTGGCTAACTTAATTAGATGTAGATTTGATTGGTTACACTTGCACTTTTATAGTAACATCATAGGTGAACAATTTATTAGAAGAAGCAAATCACACCAGATTGCTACTATTGTCAATGAGTTGAGTAGATCGAGTTTACTGACTTGATGTCCGGACAATATTTCTTCAAAAAAAAAAAATTGTCCGGACAATATTGTTTTCTTTGAAAATTTCTTGTGAATCCTTCTTTCTTGAGCATGCTTATCCCATAGTAACAGTAACATTAAGAAATCATGGAATCCTGTAGCAGCAGACGCCCTCTCACCCAAAAAAAAAAAAAAAAGACCGCAGTTTTGCTTGAGGCACACCCAAAGTTATATTTGGCACTCAATTCAGTTATAGTGTCGTAACTAGTAAATGAAAAAGGCCTCCATTGATTTACGTACGTGTAATTTGGAGCCGTACGTGCTGCAAGCAAAGCTATAAGTCAATACTACAGTACACCGCCATTGACGCCGATTGTTAAGTACGCTTAGCACCGAGCGCATTGCTGGAGTTTCCCGGCCGTCGTCACGGGCCACGACGTGCTCGCGTGCCAGCGCTCGCCGTGACGACGACGACCTAGCCTAGTTTTTGTTTGGTGACCGTAGTTGTCAAGTTCTACAGTTTATTTAGACTGCTAATCATTAATTTCTCAGTTTATTTTTAGATTACGATTTCTCAGTTTATAGAGACGGCTAATCAGTCGCGTACAACATGTTCGCCGAGGCTCCAGCCATTTCCTGATCAGCAACATGTTTTTTGTTCGAGCATCCAGCCATCCAAGGGTTGATGCAGCAAATTTGGCTAGGAGCATATAGGCATTTTCTTGAGGAAAATTGCAGATCAGTCGATGCAACAGCATGCAGACGTCGGGCTAATGCAAATGGGCCAGCTTCCAGCACAGGAAGTGTTGAAATTGAATTGTGATGATTCTTAGGCCTTGTTTAGATGGTAAATATTTGGAACCGAATATCACATGAGATGGTGATATAGAAGTAAATCGTTTGCTTTGTTAGAAGTAAATATTATCCTACCAGTGAAGAACTGTGCTCAAAAGAATGCGCCTCAGAATGCATATCTAAACTGTAATTGGGTATATTTTTTACCTACATTTAATACTTCCAAACATATGTCTTTTTAGTGTATTTAATGTGATGTGATGGAAAGTGGAAAAAAGGTTATAAAGAAATTTTAGCCATCTAAACAAGACCTTAGGCTTGACTGAACTAAAATGTGGCAGATATGGATTCATAATCTGAGATGGTGATATAGCAGTAGGCGTTTTTGCTGGATGAAGTGATTTTTTTCAGCTTTTAACCTGTGTTTAGATGCAGAGAAGGAAATAGGGTAGATCATGAGCTGGCTATCTGATGATTGGCGCCCTAGTACTACTAGATAGTAAAATTTTCTTCGAGTACTTGCGTGCTCTCCATTTATTTATATATTTATATATAGGCGTCGGCGCACGTATCGCCTGCTTCTGCAGATAAATTAATATAGAAGTGAGCGCATGATGAAGATGCATAGCATGATGAGCGCCGCGCCCACCGCAAGCTCGGCCAATGTATAACAAAACCAACAAACAATTGCCCACTGCCCATGCTTTCGCATGCGAGAGCCACGTATTGGCCGTATGTAGCCCGGCCCCGACCCCCATTCTTGCCTTCCGCTGCTCGTCGATCCAACGCGGAGCCCAGCAATGGCCCCCTGATGGATGGGCCCCGCGATTCTTTGTTCGCCGGGCCGCGCTGCACGTCTACAAAAGGCGATCGAGTAGGGGCTGAAGCTCACAGGTCGGCGGCGCGGCGGAGACCAGTCCATCGCTTGCGAGCCCCAAGTTAGTATTTGCTGAGGTGAGGTGGTTCCATCCTCCCAACGCAAGAGGAAAAAGTCAGGCGCCGAGAAGGACGCACGCTTGGTCCGTTGCTAGTAGCGACGCAAGCATCGATCGTGGGGCACCCGGAAAAATTTGGACCCAAGCAAGGAGAATGCGTAGTCACACTGGGACACACTCTTGCATTGCAAGAGGAAGAGATCGAGGACCGCCTGCGTCTGCATCATCATCCGTGCCGTGCATGACCACCACCCGACCCACTAAGCGTCCTAGACGACGACCATGGACCAAGCTTTGTCCGATAATTTCGTCGGCTTGTATACACACCTGTATATTCATGCTGGCTCCCCACCCATTTATTCATGATATGAATCTGTTCCGTGCCCATTAATCGACGCATGGCGTTTTGCATGGAAAAAGACACGCATCTCCCGCCGCATGCCGTACCGTACCAAATCGGATGGGCTACGCTACGCACGCACCTGGCGGTATGGGTCTCACCCTCCTGTTCCCATGCATCACCTTCTCTATCACTAGCTGAATCCTGAACCATGCGGACTACTATCTCCCCCGTGTTGTGTTACTTGTGTACCTACCTTCTTCGTTCAGCACAAGGCACACAGTTTACAGCTAAACTTGCACTGTGGCACACGTACGCAAGCAGCTGAAACGTACGCATGCGAGAGCGCCGGCCGGCCCACAAGAGGTACACGGTACGGCGACGAGATTGGCACAGCCCAACAATCAAACGAGAAAAAACAACAAAGAATTTGTTGGTCCACCCAACTCGGCCATCGATCGAGTGATGGATGCATGGGTACGGTGAAAAGGACCAAGGCCGTGCAAGATTTTGCCCCCTGTTGATCTATGGTCTATTGATCTATGCGAATAATGCGATTACGAGCTGAGGCGGCCAGGCCAGGATCGATCGAGCTAGAAAGCCAAGAGGACCACGGCCGGTACGGCGGCTGCTAGGTGAGGTGATAGTGAGAGCCATCGATCCATGGACACATTTCATGGTCTTGTGTGACCGTCCTTGTCGTCGATGTTGGTTTGGTTCCGTCCGCCCCGACGGGCAATAAACCAAGGAAATGTTTTGATTCGTGCGGCTCGTGTGCTGTTTCAACAGTCGTCTCGCTCGAAATATAGATGCATCTGTTTATGTAAAATGAGTGTGAAGATGCAACAATTAAGGTCATCAGTAGTGTCGTTCATGGTCCAAATTCAGTTTTTCTTTGCAACAAGTAGCTAGGTAGCGGTTCTCTGACAACCCTGACAACAAGTCTAACGTACGAAAAAAAGAAGATCGATGTGTGTGGATATGGATGTTCATCATCTCGGAAGCCTTTGGCATCTTAAAGCTGAAAAACGCATGGCCAGGACCACTCGACATTTGTTATTTGATATATAAATTCTTCACGTCGATTGAACATTCCACGACGCATGGGCCTACCTGATGAACAAAGAAAGGGTTTTCATTTCGACGGAAAGGGCCCCAAAGAAGCTGCCTTTGAAAATATGCCGAGATTTGAGCGGGCACAGGGGGCCCTGGGCAGGATTGTTAAACCTGTGCAGCTGTGCTCAAAGACAGATCGATGGCCGACTAGGAAAACCATTGAAAACTTCCAAAAGCTCGCATCAACATGGGAGGAAGGGCCCTACGTACGTGTGTTGTGTTGGATTGTTTACAATGTGGCTTGCGTCGTTGCAGCAGCGCGCTTTTTTTTTTTATTTGACAGTAGCTAGCCCCACCCAATCTGCATCTTTCGATTGCACCGGTCTTTTACTTTTGTGAGAGTATGTACGTAATAGTACTATGTAAAGAACTTTGAGAGGCGGCTATATGCTGCTTTGCTGAAGGCACAGCAGCAGGTCGGCATAGTTGGTTGGTTGATTGAGAAGTATAGTTGGGTGCTTTGAGATCGAGGCTACATCTGTCTACATATTATGCATGCTTTACCGGGCTGATCGATGCTGTCTGAGAGTTGGATCTGCACATTTCCCTTGCTCGGCGAAAAGCAAGATCATGCATGCCGGCCGGCATCGTGTAGAGCCGATGGACATTCCAATTGCATGGTAGCTACAGTAGGCACGAGCTAGCGTATCTTGAAAAGAGAGAGCTTGGTCGTCGATCGATCGGCTCGCAGCAGCATACGACGAGCATGAGCCCCTATGATTGGCCAAACGGATCTACGTACGGAGTACTACAAAGGAGCCGCCTGATGGAGAGGAGAGGAGGCAGCCGCAGAGAATGTTTTGCACCGGCCGGCCCCCGCCTGCGTGCACCGCAAAGCCGGACGGCCACCGGGCGGCGCAGGGGTGGTCCGTCCGTCCGCCGGCAACGACGTGACCACCACTTTTGGTCGCGACCAGCAGCGGTGGAGGGCTGGGTGAGGTGGTTCCGGCGAGGTGAGGTGGGGATGGATGCATGAGATGACTACACCCAGCAGCCGTCTTCGATCCCTCCATTTCCCATCGGTTAATCGTTCGGATCGCTCCATTTCCCATCGGTTAATCGCCGGGCGCCTCCTGATCCCCTGAATCCTTGCTGCCCGGGCCACATGGAATTGTTTGTGCCCCGGCGACAAAATGCTTCATGTGTGTGGTAAGGTAACGCAACGAAGCGAGGAGGGATTAAGCAATTTGATCGTGTGGAGCCATTAGATAACTTTTCTTCCTACAGTACTCTAAAAAGAATTATTCACCGTGTCTTCTACAAAAGGTATGGAAAAATAAACTAATTCCTCCACTTCTCAAAACTTTCACTTGGAGACTTATTAGGAGGGCTTTAGCCACTGGTGAAAGGTTGGGCAGATTCTCTTCTCATGTTGACAGGTTTTGCTCTAAATGTGGTCAACTAGAAAATGATGTCCACATCTTCTTTAAATGTGATCTGCCTTATAGGATTTGGTCTGGTTTTTTCTCCTCCTCTGCCTATCAATGATATCGATAACCAAGAGGATGGAGTTCAGGTTGCGCTGCCTAAGCTGATCACTGCTAACCCTTCCACGTATGTTTTAATTAAAGTTATTTTCATTCTAGTGGTATATTTGGAAAGCAAGAAATGATAACCGCTTCCAAAGGAAAATTGTTCTCCTTTCCGTGTACTAACTCAGGCGTAAAACCCATAGACGGAATTTCCAACAAGCTTTGCAGCAAGAGGATGTCAACTTGGAGAGATCACAGCCCACCACCATGCCAAGCAATGACCAGGATGGTCCAAACCAACCTCTTCGGAACCCAAGCTCATCCAGGTATGACTCATATTCATGCAGATAATCAAAGGGATAGGTTCTACGTCCCACATTCCAGCTTCCTTAGCTGAACTAGGTGCTATGTGGATGCCTCTACTACCCCCTACCAACAACCACCATATACAAGAAGAGCAGGTATAGGTATTTTGTTTGTCAATACCGGTACAACCGGCAAACACAATCTATATCCGGCAACAATTACCATGAAGTTTCTTCAGTAATAATGGTGAGGAGGCGGGCGCCCCGGGCGCTTAGCGACATACCGCTATATGCGAGAACTACGCCTTCGCGATGTCTCTTTTCTCTCAGATTGCGGTGCAACTGGTGCTCTTCCTCAACTCGAAGATCGCAACCATCCACCGGACTGGAGGATGAAGCCTTTCACCCAACAGTTTGAGCATGCAGCAAGCATGGAGGGCGCCAAAATATTCAGCATCACTAGAGACATAAACAACACGGCTGATGTATTAGCAAAATTAGCTTTTCAATCACCCGAGATTCAATTTGACAACTATGTACCGGGTTGCTCCTACACTTGTCATGTTCATCAGTGCTCACTTCCCGCGGCACTTAACAATGTAAACCTTCCGCTTGCAGGATAGGTTATTGCAGCATCCTGCCGCTAATTAATACATGTTTGTTCCTTGTCAAAAAAAAAAAAAAAAAAAAAAGACTACTAGCACTTATTAATCTCAACCACTACCGGTGGTCATTTTAGCCTCAATAGATGAACGCCCGACCCGACGAAGAGAATTGCGTGTGCAGCCCGGCACGTGACGGGTATCCATCTCCTTTTCTCGCTGCGGCGTGTGCGTACTCGCAGTAGGGAGTACAGTACACGAGAAACGTGAGATACCCCCGTAGTATTTGCATTGCATGCGACGGAAAGGGTGGAGAGACCAACGCTTGGAGTTTGATGACACACTTTCTCAAATACTAGGCTCGATCGTATATAACCCCGACCGTCGTACAGACGCGTCGTTATCGACGAAATTTCATTGCATGCATCTGATAGAGTTTGAGGATCTTTCTAGCACTAAATCGGAATGGGAAAACATACTAGAAATCGATTAAAGTAGGGTTTCTAAAACATGATCTACTAGAACAGTAACTACCAGAACACAATGAAATATAGAGGTTGTTTAGACCATCAATGTTGATGGCGGGGTTGGATCCAGTGGCGCCCATGGCGATGTGGTGACGGACTCGTGGCGTAGATCCCGACGGCCTTCACGCGTCTCCACCGCGCACTGGCCGACAACAGCTTGGCAAGGAGTGCGCCGCGTGGTGGCGGCGTCGGTGGAGCTTCCCCGCAGCTGGCTCGCTCGACGGTGGAGGAGGACTGTGGGAATGTGAGTGGGGAACTGTGGTGGCTGTCAACTCGTGAACAGTGCCTGTCAACTTGGTAAACAGTGCCGCCCGCCATGCCCCCTATTTATTTAGCGCGGCGGCGACGGCGTCTACTAACCTTTTAGGGTTAGACACCCCGATCAAAGCGCGATGAAAGCATAATGGGCCAGCCGAGGTCTACTAACCTTTAGGGTTAAACACCCCCGATCAAAGCGCGATTAAAGCATAATGGGCCAGCCGTTAGGCGTTAGGCTCGCCCCTTTGCCGGCACGTTCTTTAGAACACACAAATTTCCTCGGTCCACAGGGAGTTCATTGTGCGAGATCGATCGTTACTAGCACGAGTAGGAGTACTTCGTTACCCTGTCGTCGTTACTACTAATTATCAACCTTTTTATGTTTCATCATCGTACAGACGACCGACATGCACAAGGGGATCAAAAGGGAGGTTGAGAGCCAAGCAACTGCTGCAATGCAGCATGCCACCTGCTTGGCTGCTACAGTTGCAAGTGTACAGTAGACACTTTCCCGGGTCTCACAGACTTTTCAAACCTTTTTTCCCTCTCTCCTGTGTGTTGTCACGCTTCACGAGAAGTTTTCCATCTTTGCTTCTGCTTTACTCCTCCCAGTGGCAGGTGGGCCTGCACGGCTGCTGCACCCTTCTGGCCGGACCCACTACCCAGACATGTTGCGATGCATATTCGTGAGTCGTGACCGAACCGTGTGGTGGTAACATACGGAGGTACAAAAAAGTAGATTATAATTAGTTTGTACAAAAAATATCGGAATCTTAGAATTCTATCAAAAATAAACATGTCGTATTATAGATATTTTTTATATATCACATCAAGCTTCCAATAAATAAAACCGGAGTATCATTGTTCACTGACGACGTATGCGATGGTGTGCAACGCTTACAACAGAACAGCGCCGATGCCTGCGCTGCGTTACAACTTGTCAAGAATGGTCCAGAGCACACCGACACGACATGGCAGCTGCGGCGACGTACGGCTGACCCGTAATTAGCCTCAAGGCTGGCGCCGTGTCGACAGGAGCAAATGGCCAAATGCAAATCATTTTGAGACGCTGCATGTGGCTACGAGGATACAGCATATGCAATGCATGCAGCATGACTAAATTAATGATGGAATCAACATTGCATAGTACTCTACATGCTCTATACGGCCGGCTACGGTGAGTCGCCGTAGTAGAATGCATAGTACATGCGCTATACCGGCTACCGGTATTCACGATCAGGCATAGTACAATGCATCGCCGCCGTCGGCGACACACGATCACGATCAGTACTAGTATTTACGTGTCTCCGACGAACGACCGTCTCCTACCGCATACCGTGCCGTGGGTCAACGATTATCGGCCCCATATAGAGAGTATACTCCTCGTCCTAAACGTGCTCTAAAGAGAACCGCTTTCCTTTCACAAACACGCTTCTATGTAGACAAAAAAAAAAGCGAATCGGAAGAAGTAAGCCTGATTTGACTTGACAGGGCTCAGCGCCTCCCACTCCACGTGACACAATGTTATTATCGGGCCCATGAATAATGCATTGTAAAATACAACTCGTCTTCGCTTAAAAAATGTATAAAAACATATTTCATTATTAATGTAATGCATTATTAATCATCATAACCATCATTACTTATATATATTTGTATTAAAATTAATTTGTTTTGATGAGTCAAGTAGCGAGATTTATATTTTCTATAATATTGATATTATTTCGAAATCCTATTTCTTTGAATGAATACTCGCTGTAAATGCCAAATCTTTGGTAACCGACGCATGGACCTGGCGACGGTAGTCAAGGCACACCAGGCGCGCAGCAGCGCCGAGGCCCGAGAGGTGTAGGCTGTGCATGCCAGGCCTCCCACTGTTCCCGTAGCCCCAGCCCCAGCCCCAGGACCAGAAAGGGTTCACGCGCGTGGCCGCCCTGTCAGGCCACCACGCGCCATTACTCCTTGGGTAGCCAATCCACAGTCCAGACCCCCAGTTTCCCGGACATACACTGAGCTGCGGGACCCAGCAATCGTCTAATCTTTAGGCCCCACAAGTCAGTGACGGCAGCGTTGACGGGCTGCTCGCATTCGCTGCAGGCACTGCTCCCCACACCGCAGACTCTTGTCAAATCAAAGAAAAAAAAAAAAAAGCGACATAGACACGACACCACACGTTTCTACTGATCGACCCGTGAGGTGAGGAGGTGCTGTGTGTTTCGGGCGGCAGCAGCAGCGCTGTTAACTCGAGCCAAAGCAGGCTTGCTTAATTCGGCCAACTTCGTTTCCGAGCCAAGCAGGCTGACTGAGGAGACACGTGGTCTACCAACTTCGTTTCCGAGGCCGTGTGGTGACTTCCCATATTTTCTCCGATTCAATACACCTCTCGCCTTCCAAATTCCAAACAATAAACTTCTAAAGTTTATAATAACCAAATATATATAAAAAAACTAAATTAATATTTATGTTGCACAAAAAATGTTACTAATTTTTGTATAGAGTATGAGTTTTTATAATAAACCTATTTATTTAGGGATATGTAATTGTTCAAAAAAAAAAAAAAGTATACATATTAATAAATTTTTTACATTTATATTTAAACTTAAAAATTTGAGTTCTTGATAAGCGAGATGTGTGTTTACTTGAGACAGATACAATATAATAAATTATACATTATTGTATACGAAATTACCGAAGTTAGTTCATATCATAAAAACATACAAAAAAAAACTTGCATTCTAAACAGGGCCTTGGGCCTCAATATTAAGCTTCAAAGTTTATTTTGTGGTCATTTCTTCATTTTAGAAAGTTAATGTTGTTTTGATGGGGCAAAAAAAAAAAACAGTAACTCATCTTCATATTAAGCAATGGGCAAATGATACCTGGCTAGGCACATAAGATGGCTCTAGTAGCATTTCTCGTGTGTTGTGTTCGAGTTTTGGAAGCGAAGGCTAGGATCGAGGTTAAAAAACCGCATCGTCCATCTCATGCTAAAGTATAGGTCTAAGGATATGCTTGGCAGTGAGAAACGTTTCAAATTCTTTTTAGAATCACTGCCTAATGCTCAGGGAGTAGACAAGAACATCTGCGGGAGAATCACTGCCATATGCCAAATGTCGGACTTTTTTTGCACAACAGTGCCAAATTGATAGCATTTGACATACTATAATTTTGCGACTATTATTTCTAAGATTTTTACTTACTTTGGGATAAAGTGAGTAGAAATTTTATGGAAATCACATAGAAACTTTATAGAAATAAGAAAATATTGGAAGTCACATTTTAGACAAAGCCAAAGAGTTTTATTTGTGTAAAAAATGTTAATTTAGAGCGAGATTAGTGGGGGAGATATTCACCACATATCATGTGTTTTCTAATTTGGGAGTATACTAGAGGAATTCACGGCGCGTTACCACGGATAGTAAGGGGTATTGTTAAAGGATTGAATTGTAATCACTATAAAATCTGATCACAATTAGCTATTGAGGAGAATTACTTTGTGCAAGTTAAAAACAAAGTTAGTAATGAAGAACCTAAATGTATGAAATGTAGTATTTACACATTGTCATAAAGATTATTTAATCTTATGTTTAAACTCCAAGTTTGAACCAATATCGAATAGTAATATTTAAATATGTTGGACGGTGAAAACTTCCGGTAATGTAATAAATATATATATATAATAATTTATTTGAGAAAACCTTTGATAGATGATTTAGTCCCTTTAACTTCGCGGCTTCATGTTTCATATTCCCGCACGCTGCCGCTGGGTACGATAAGGATAATCTGTGAGTTAGAATATTACTATGACCCTCCTATTCTTTTTCTTTGTTTTTCCCTTTTTCATTCTTTTTTTTTTTTTTACTTTACTCTATACCAACTACCATCAGTGAGGGTCTACCCGTAATTTTATGGAAACATTTTCATATGAGATCTTGTTTTAAAGGATTTATTAAAAGGAATTCAATGGTGTAATCGAAATTTAATTTGTTTTTTTGGTTTGTGAGTTAAAATATTTTTTAGTTAGTTCAAACAAGTGGGGCCGCCACTAGATGTCATGATCTTAGTGGGCTACTGAAGTGGCGTGGTTGCATGTCGAGAGAACTCTTTAGTAGGGTTCTCTATATAAGTGTAGTAATGAATTATCATTGGAAGTCACATTTTAGACAGAGCCAAAGAGTTTTATTTATGTCAAAAAATGTTAATTTAGAGTGAGATTATTGGGGAGACATTCATCAAATATCAGGAGGTTTCTAATTTAGGAGTATATGAATTATTATCCTCGCATTGTTCGGCTGATGCTTTTATTTTGCTAAAACCGATTGATATTGTTTTATTGTGAGAAAAAATTATACATTGTATCATAGTTTTTTCAAGAGAATCATTGAGGTGATTCATAATTTTGGAGCGTAGTGTCTCGTTAGGAATGTGACTTCCAATAATGATTCATATACTCCCAAATTAGTCATTGTTGTTGAGCAATGAGAATGAGCACGTGGTGAAGGGATGACGGCTAAGTGTTGGAAACTTTGAAATAGCCTGAGGAGGTGACAAACAAGGTCAAAAGGCAACTAGATGTTAAAAGGCAACAATTTGATGTGAATAATTTGCCTATAGACTTTCAAAACCATCATTAACATTTGTAAATCCCATAAATATATAAAAATATACAAGGTTAAAAGTCTAACAATGTTTGCTAGATGTCACAAACATCCTATAGACTTTTGTTATTAACATTTGTATAAATAAATTTATTGATTCTCAAAATATACAATGTTTATTTATCTAACAATGTTATGTTCTAAATCACAAATAACAGTTTAACATTTTTACAAATAAAATTTTTACATTTGAAACTTGAGTTCTCAAAGTATGAGACCTCCATTTATTTTATACAAGGAGATAACTATGTTCCAAAATGTAAATCGGACAATATCAAAATGGCAATAACTCATTCAAAATTCCAAATAAGGTATTATCCCCTTAAATATATACTTTATTTAAATTTAAGATTACAAAAGATAACCTATCTTCCCAAAGAAAACAAAATTCTATGTAATTTAAAATGGAATGAGTATTCGGTGAACAGGCCAGGGGCCAACGCGACCATTTGAATGTCACGGACAAAATAATGACGTCTTTATCTCCTTGTCAGTAGTCCCGCGATTTGAGGCTTGACACCTGTCCGTGGGCCCCACCCGACAGCCCAAAGACCTCCATCTACGCTACCTTGAAGCCGAGATGGAGAGACCTTCGCTGCTCTCGAGGGCCCTCCCCCCTTCCTCTGGAAACAGCATAGGCTGCAAACAGGGTTTCACAGATTAGCTTCGGTCTCCAACTTGGCTGCTTCGCTTGATTGGACATCTCCGCCTGGTGTGCAGGGACCGTACCCCAACATATCATACACTATATTTAAATTTATAATAAAAAAATAACATATCTAGAAAAAGAAAACAAAACCTATGCAATTTAAAATGGAATGAGTATTCTCTTCGAAAAAAAAAATTGAATTAGTATTCGATGAACAGGCCAAGGGTCACGCGACCTTGCAATGTCACGGACAAAATAATGACGTCTTTTTTGGCGAAACAGTAGCCCGCGATGCGGCCGCTACACTTCTGTCCGTGGGCCCCACCCCCAGGCCCAGCTTCGGTGGCTACGTGCACCGAGTCCACAGCTGCTCTCGTGGGCCTGTGGCCTTCCGCCCTTCCTCTGCTAGGCTGCTCACAGTCACCCCCGTGCTAGGCTGCTAGTAGCCAGGAGTAGCTTGCTGCAGTGCTACCACACTGCTTCTCGCTAGCTCGTCTTTAAAGCTGTCGCCTTTTGCCGCTCTCGGCGACTCCTCAACCCGCTGCCGCTGGGTGGTTCCTAGCTCGTCTGTCGTCTCCTTCTGTTTCGACAGGATCCGGCAACCCGGCGGGCGAGCGAGCGAGCACTGCTGGTTCCGGGCGGGAGGCGTCGCTGGGCGGTTCGCGCGAGGTTTGCAGTCGATGGCCGGGGATACGCTGTGACGCCGGTCAGTAGCTGGCGACGGTGCCCGCGCGTCTCTCTGTTGCTAGTACGCGCGGGCGTGGAAGGCTCAACAGGTGGGTGACGGCGTTATTCCTCACAGCCCCGGTGAGCCATTGCGTGTTCTTGCGATTCTTTTTTTGTTTTGTTTTGGGATTTCTTGCGACTCTGTCAAGCGATCTTTTCGTCGAGCTTTTACCTGCTTTTGCGTGGGAAACATGGCTGGGATTAAAAACAAATGCGGATTTCAACTGGTGCCGCTCATCTTGCGCGTTAAAGATTTCTGTGGCCTGGCCTGCAATCTCGTCTTGCGTTGCGGAATCGGTGGCTCCAGCGTCGTTTCCCCCTTCCCCGCCGCGGCTAATCGGCCACATTTGCGTCTTCTGTTTCTGCGGTGGCCGCCCTTTTCCCTCCTCGGTTTCAAAGCCAAAAGCTGACTCCTTTGCGTGCTTTTCTACGTTTCTTTGCCGGTGGATGGATGGATGGAGGGTTGTTAATCGCCGGCATTTGATTTTTTTTTTTTGGTTAAATCATTTTCAACATCGATTTCGTTGCAATCTTGCAGGTTTTGATCGCTGTGGGAAGGTGGAATTGAAGGTGAGCGAAGGGAAGTCGTGGGGTCGGAGGCGGAGAGGACGGCTCCTTGTTGGAGCTTTTTCTTTCGGTGGTGGTCGGTGGCCGGGCAACGATGGCAGCAGCCGTAGCGATGCGGAGCGGGAGCAGCGATGGTGGCGGCGGGTACGAGAAGGGCGGGATGGACTCGGGCAAGTACGTGCGGTACACGCCGGAGCAGGTGGAGGCGCTGGAGCGGGTGTACGCTGAGTGCCCCAAGCCCAGCTCCGCGCGCAGGCAGCAGCTGCTGCGCGAGTGCCCCATCCTCTCAAACATCGAGCCCAAGCAGATTAAAGTCTGGTTCCAGAACCGGAGGTGAGCGCCCACCGTCTTCTGTCAATCAGCCAGCAAATCTGTTGGAACTCATCTCCGTGGAAGTGAATCTTGTTGAATCCTTTTTGTTTCTTTATATATCGTAGTAATGATGCGATAGGTAGAAGTAGAACGGAAGAGTAATGATAGCCGTAGAAATTTAGCATGAACGACCCCAGATAGGGGTGTTGAGCAAACCTGAAAGTCTGTTCCATGCTATTCTGAGCAAATGGCCAAAACGTAGTTTGTCTTCTTGATTTTGCCAGTCCTGTGCATGCTGATTCTTTTTTGGTCGCTCTAGCTGAATTCTGCGTCCATTCTTTCATGGTGTTAGGTGCCGTGATAAGCAGCGGAAGGAGTCTTCCAGGCTCCAAGCAGTGAACAGAAAATTGACTGCAATGAACAAGCTTCTCATGGAGGAGAATGAGCGATTGCAGAAGCAGGTTTCCCAGCTGGTTCACGAGAATGCGTACATGAAGCAGCAGCTGCAGAATGTAAGTCCTGGTTTTGTTACCCAGAAGCCATATCGTGGCATTTGTTTTGCATATCTGCATGTCCATTTCTGCCTTTTGTTATTCTCCTCTGATACAGTGATACCATCTCTTCACTGCTTACAGGCGTCATTGGCAAATGATGTCAGCTGTGATTCAAATGTGACCGCTCCTGCAAACCTAAGAGATGCAAGTAACCCATCGGGGTAAATAACCGAAGCTTGCTGTCAAACTTTTCACTTTAATAGGATCTAATAACATACAGTTTATACTAAATCCTTTTCCGCTTTTGGGCCAGGCTCCTTTCAATTGCAGAGGAGACTTTGACAGAGTTCCTCTCAAAGGCTACAGGGACTGCTATTGATTGGGTCCAAATGCCTGGGATGAAGGTGATTGATAACTTTAGGACCCAATGTTCCATGCTCTGGCATGAAAATTAAGTTGATTGAAACATGCTTACATTGATCTCTTTTCTGTGATTAGCCTGGTCCGGATTCTTTTGGTATTGTGACCATTTCACATGGTGGCCGAGGTGTTGCTGCCCGAGCCTGTGGTCTGGTGAACCTAGAACCAACAAAGGTAGCTTATGCTTCAACACTTTGTTCAGAACTTACAGTTACATCAAGAATTTCTACTGCTGATTTACATGAATGCACATTGAAACTCCTGTACCTGTATTTATACCATAGGGGTTTCATCCACAGCACCGTTTGCGGTGCACTCTTCATCAACACCACCAAGCTATCCAATGACACGTGGGTCTGGTTCTACATGTCATTGTGAAAGGCTGGTGGTATAGATGAAAGGTGTATCTCAGGTGGTGGTACAGACGATAATATTCCAAAGCTACAACTGAGCTTTATCTACAATTATATAAGACGAGACTTAGAGAGGTTTTAAGTACCTCAACCCAAATTAAGCAATATGTGTGGGTTAAGATTGTGTCTGTGCTTGTTTGGTCAATTAACATCTTTAAAATTAAAATAAAAACTGGTGGCTTAGGTGCCACATCAAAGTATTCTTTACCAAATATTCTGTTTACAACTAACTTGCCGTGTTGAACATTGATCGACATTTGCTGAAACCATTTTTGACATACAGTCTGTAAATTACCTGGAAGTTACTTATGATTGTTTGCTTGATAGATTGTGGAAATCTTGAAAGACCGCCCATCTTGGTCCCGTGATTGTCGGAGTCTCGAAGTCTTTACAATGTTACCAGCTGTAAATGGTGGGACCATTGAACTTGTTTACATGCAGGTTAGCTGTATTTCGCCAATCGTTCCATTTTTAGAGAATAATAGCGCTCTTATATGTAGTTTTTGAGTTTTCCTTCAGATGTATGCTCCTACTACTCTAGTTCCTGCACGGGACTTTTGGACACTGAGGTACACAACCACTATGGAGGATGGCAGTCTTGTGGTGCGTATAGATTTGAACACTTTGTCTTTGCTTGAATTGTTAACAAAGTTAATTTCTGAAATGAATTATTGTTTACTTTGTGTGTGTTCCGGTTTGTTTCAGGTTTGTGAGAGATCTTTAAGTGGTTCTGGAGGTGGTCCAAGCGCTGCCACAGCACAACAATTTGTAAGAGCTGAGATGCTTCCTAGTGGCTATTTAGTTCGCCAATGTGACGGTGGGGGCTCGACAGCGAAATAGTGGACCATCTGGACCTTGGCGTATGGTTCCCTAATCCTTCGTGCTTGTTACATTGATGTTAAATTTCTTCATCTAGTTACCAATTCAGTGTGATTGTATTTTACAGGCTTGAGTGTTCCTGAAGTTCTGCGCCCCCTCTATGAGTCGCCTCGGGTAGTTGCTCAGAAGATGACAACCGCAGTGAGTTATTGCAACCTTTCCATATCTACAGTTATATCTGACATTCCATAATATAATTGTAGCATGTGTATAAAATTTCCACCTTTCTAATAATTCTTAAACCAATTTATATTGTATAATAAATTTATGAAGAAGTCTGAGGCTAAGTGTGTACAGAATCATGTTGGATCCATATATTAAGCATTTTCACACAATACACATGAGAAGTGTTGAAATCTGGCTAATAGTGCTATCGTGTTCCAGTGTTCTTGTTGTTTTTTGCTTTCTAAAATATAGATTAGATGATTCAGGACCTCAAGTATGTGGAATTTGATCCATCATTCATTTATCAGTGGGAGCTACTTTCCTTGAGAAAACACGACCATCTATGGTTTATGTGTTTTTGTTGTCTATATAAGTAGCATTTATTTGCATTTTTGGAGTGATGGATTAAGGCTTTGCTACGGTAATCTGGTTACCGCCTTACCCTCCCTGTTTGCACTGAATGAGGCGCATTTGGAACCGATTATAATTGGATTCCTAAACTGCTGACCATGAGAATAAAAAAACAATCATGCCAAACGCCCTGTGGTACAGATGATTATTTCAACTGCGGTAGACACAGCAACCGTGAGAATACACTATCGGTCGCGTTCTTTGTGCTGTGAGCTATTGGCTGCATTTTGGATACCGAAAAGCGCTGCCTGCCGCACTGTGGTTCCAAACACGGCCATGATCAGCTAAAGAAAAAAAGAAAACCCCCTCCTTTTGGTTCACATCATGAATGCATAGGTCCTCATAGAGAAAAAAAATATTTTGCATTGACTTGATTCATGTTTGAGTACTATGTAGAGCCAATTTCATTTCTACTCTTGAACTTGTGATCAGAAATGTACCTTTTTCTTCCCTTTGTTATGGGTCACTGCTGAAAAAAAATCGCTGTGGATCATGCTAGTTTTTCCTGTATAAAAATTTTTACGACCAAGTCACTAATGATTTTTTTTTCATGTTACAAAAATAAACATGTTAGAAACTACTTTAGATCTCATCCACATGTCACATTATATCAAATAGGTAAGTTAGAATGTTAGATCCTGCACCTATATTAGATCTAATAGGAAGCTATTTTCCTTATTTCTCCTATTACCTCCTAGGAGGTGATGATAATTTATCTGTATAATTTACACTGATTGTTTCTATCAAGGCGCTACGGCACCTCAGACAAATTGCTCAAGAAACAAGTGGAGAGGTTGTATATGCGATGGGGAGGCAACCAGCTGTTCTACGAACGTTTAGTCAGAGGCTGAGTAGGTGAGTCTTAGATAACGATATTACTCTTCGCATCCTCAGCATCTTTCTTTGGGAGGAGCATGCTGTTTATTATAACATCAATCTTATTTTCTTCTAGAGGCTTTAATGATGCTATAAGTGGTTTCAATGATGATGGGTGGTCCATTATGGGTGGAGATGGCATAGAAGATGTTATCGTTGCTTGCAACTCGAAGAAGATTAGGAGTGGTAGCAATCCTGCAACTGCTTTTGGAGCCCCTGGAGGTATCATCTGTGCTAAGGCATCCATGTTGCTGCAGGTGAGTGCACTAATTTCACATAAATTAGTTATCCACTGCTATATACTACTACCTATAGTAGTTAGTTGGGAATTCAGGGTATAAAAATATCAAGGCAATAGTTCACTTTTAAATCTTGATATGATTAAATAGCTAATTTGATGCCATATGAGAAACATATATATATTTTACTGACCTGGTAACACTAGTAGTTCATCCAAGTTTTCTTTGCTGGCCTTTAATGGAAACCATAAATACTGGAAGTTATTTTTTTTTTTTTTTTGAAAAAATACTGGAAGTTATAATCAAGTAGAAGAAAACGTCTACCTTGTGAACAATCTGTTGGTTCATTTAAATATATAGTTTGAAGAACCTGTTGGTTGATTAAAATATATAGTTGTGTCCTTACATATTGTTGTTTCATTTTTGTTATTTCAGAGTGTTCCACCAGCAGTCCTTGTTAGGTTTCTGAGGGAACATCGGTCTGAATGGGCAGATTATAACTTCGATGCATATTCAGCTTCAGCGCTGAAAACAAGCCCTTGTTCCCTTCCTGGGTTGCGGCCTATGAGATTTTCTGGGAGCCAGATCATCATGCCCCTTGCACACACGGTGGAGAATGAGGAGGTAATGTTCAATTCCTTCCGTGGAAACTTTAAGACTTGCTGCAACTGCTGTTATCGTTCATGGTCTACTCAGTATTAGAAATGTTCTAGATTTTCTGTTGCTTACCATTAGAGATTGTATAGCCTAACTACCTGTACAGACCTAGAGATTGTATACTTGTAACACAAGTTGTTTGAAGCTATATATAATAACCCCTCCCTCTCAAAGAGTGTTTGGTGTTGCCGATCTGTCTCTCTAGATGGTACCATGAATATGGTCTCCCATCCACTTTGACTCCTGCTGCCTACTTCCATTCCTAGCGCTTCTGTTTTTCTTTCTGGTCATGCTTGCCGCCCTATCCATGCCATTGCATCCCACCCCTGCATTCACCTTCCCTTCACGCCGCCCTATCCATGCCATTCTCCTGGGACCGTGGCCATCGTCCCTGCTCACTCACCACGTAAGCACAGCCGCCACTAGCCATAAGCTTCTGACATCATCAATGTATGAGATGACCACCCCCCATGTCCTCGTAACATCTGCATCGACATGTCCTGCCTCATCTATGTGTCCTTGTGCCTCATCTCAGCATGTTTAGCACTGTGCCCTTGTGCCTGACCTGTGATCGCATGGCATGTTCACCTCCTGCATTATATTTTTTTATGCGTGTAATCAGATTTATAACCAGATCATAGTATTTGGATAAAATAATACATAATTTACAGTTATGAAAGAGAAATTTATGTGTTCTTCTGCATTTGTTTTTTTATGTGTTTAATCAGATTGTTCCCTATCATCAATATGCAGATCTTAGAAGTTGTTCGCTTGAAGGACAAACTCTTACACATGACGAGGGCCTTTTATCAAGAGATATCCATCTGCTTCAGGTAATAATAATAATATGCTTTGTAGGGTTTTCACGTGCAGTCTTGTTGCTGGTTTGCTACAAATTGGTGCTAACATAGTTACAGTAAAAACAATCATTTCTAGGACTAATTACTTGATAAATTTGGAATTTTACTGTGTCAATTTTAGGGTATTGATATGCCTGTTAAATTTCTCATTTCTTATGAGCCATGCATAATTATGGCACTTCCCTTGTAAAAAAAAAAAAAAAGAACTTCTATCAGATCTCTGAGTTGAATATTTTTCAGCTTTGCACTGGAATAGACGAGAAATCAATGGGATCCTGCTTTCAGCTTGTCTTTGCACCAATCGATGAGCTTTTCCCTGAAGATGCTCCATTGATATCTTCAGGCTTCCGAGTTATCCCGCTGGACATAAAAACAGTTGAGTGTTTCTTACTTCTTTATCTGTTTGAGATAAAGTTTGTGCTCATTTCCTTTCTGTGCTCATTTACTTGCATCGCTACTGTAGCCATGCCTTGTCTTTTTTTTTGCCACCAGAAGTAATACATTTTTACATGTCTGTTATATGCATTTAAACCACACTATCCCCCAAACACACCCCACACCTTGTTATGTTAGTATGTTTTCTATTATCGCACGCTTAGCTTTTAAACATCTTTATCTTCCATTCCACAGGATGGACTATCCTCTGGAAGAACGTTAGATTTGGCCTCTAGCCTTGAAGTTGGTGCAACCACACAACAAGCATCAGCGGGTGGATCTCAGGATGTTTCCAACCTGCGATCTGTGCTGACAATTGCCTTTCAATTTCCCTATGAAATACATCTCCAAGATACCGTTGCAGCTATGGCCCGTCAATATGTTCAAGCATTGTCTCTGCTGTTCAAAGAGTATCAATGGCTATTTCTCCCTCCCAGTCTGGCTTGAATACTGGGCAGAAGATAATTTCTGGCTTCCCTGAAGCTGCAACACTTGTTCGCTGGATTTGCCAAAGCTACCGGTAAGTGTATTTGTCCATTTTAGGAACTGAGCCTAGCTCTGGTGGTTAATGCCTAAGGGTGTGGATGTATCCTCACCGCCCAAGTTTGAGTCCCAGTCAAGGCAAATTTGGGTACTTTATTTTCTTCTTAATGTCACTAAGTTGTTCCTTGGTCTGGTTGTGCATTGGTCCACTTTTTTTTTCTTGAACACTGCAGGAGACCTGAGTGTTATTTGTATTAAGAAGAAACATCGGTCCACTTTTTCTCTGTTCCTATCCAACCAATTGTTTGTTGTAAGGTGATAATGGACTTGTATGATGGTAATGAGCTTTATTCATGCTTGCAGGTATCACCTGGGGTGGATTTGGTGAGCCATTCGGATCAAGCTGGAGAATCACTATTGAGAATGTTCTGGGATCATCAGGACGCTGTCTTGTGCTGCTCTTTCAAGGTAATTGTTTCTGTCACTCATGTTTATCAAAACCGGATGGTCCTTTGTAAGATGTAATCTGATTCCCATATGATTCTGTATAAGAAACTATGGCTAACATGACATGGCAAGACAAACATGACTTTTCTTGGCTCACATGTTTGTCTTATATTCTCTCAGGAAAAGCCTGTGTTTACTTTTGGCAACCAGATGGGAATTGACATGTTGGAAACAACTCTAATTGCTCTACAAGATCTTACCCTGGACAAGATCTTTGATGAGCCTGGTAGAAAGGCATTACACGTTGAGGTTCCGAAACTGATGGAACAGGTACCTCTGCTGCTCTCACTGTCCAAAGGATATGGCTGTGTCATGTTTAGGTGTTGGAAACAAATAATCGACCTTTTCTTCTCTGTTAGGGCTATGCGTACCTGCCGGCTGGGGTGTGCTTGTCTGGGATGGGCCGCCATGTCTCCTACGAGCAAGCTGTTGCGTGGAAAGTTCTCGGCGAGGACGGAAGCGTGCACTGCCTCGCCTTCTGTTTCATCAACTGGTCCTTCGTTTGATGTAATCTAGGTGCCCTGTGCAAACTTTACTATCAGCATCCATTTTTGCATTCTCTGTAGGTGAGAATGGTACTGTGTTGCTGTTACTGTTAGCTAGGCATGTAGTCTTGGGGAAAGCCAGTATTGTAAAGATGTTTCTGCCATGTAAATTTGTGCTCGTTTCTGCTAATTTAACCCGGTGAACTTGCTACTGTTTGTGAAGGCAAGGGGCACTCGTATGTTTAGATTTATTGTATGTACTCAAAAGAGGAGCCTGCTTATTCAAGCAATTGGACTTCTACAGTTCTGTTCAAAAAAGATTGTGAGATTAAATGCAAGGAGCAGTGACCAGATGGCTTTGAGTCATTTGATGTGCCTCAATTAAAAGTTTGGCGTGATTTTTTTTTTTTTTTTTTTTTTGAAAATCCGGTTCTCTTTCATATTTGCATCTCATAATTTCCATACAATTTTCATATATCATAAATAGCATGAACATCTAGTACTAGTCAAGCCGTGCTGGCAGACAAATCCTGGATGGAGAATATAGTCTAAGATCTTTTTAGCCCTTTTTCATTTTAGCTTTGTAAGCTGCACTTTTGCACAACTCGTGCTTTGTTTTGTAATTACTTTCAATTTATCAATAAAACATGAACATCTAGTATTCGTTACACCTCTTTTGAATAGAAGCTGTATGGCTTGAATTAAGCAACACCGTAGATCTAAATATATACGTAACCACACACCTCTTTTTTTGAGTAGAACTGTAGAAGGTGAAGCCCAAGTAAAATAGTTGGGGGTGGCTTGCTCTTATAGATGTGAAAATTTAATCTAAAAAAATGGTAAAAATCTGTTCTTATAAGTGTTTTTTTTGAATTTTGAAGCCTTGAAAATAAGCTGGCTTCTCTTTGTACAATTCCTATGGCCTGATCTAGACATTGTAATGAAGTTTGGTGATCTTCATTCTGGTAGTAATTGTAGATTGTGTCCCTAAGCCTCGTGGACAGATTGTATATCAGTTGCTGTTCCTATCCTTGAGACCATGCAAGAGAAAGGAACAGAGTACATGGCCCTAAGGCCTCTCCTCTCGATGGGCCAATGCGGACGACCCAGTCCCAAGGCCCACGACTCACCAAGGCACGAGCAGCCCGCAGAAACTGCACTCCACCATCGTCTTCAACCTCGGAAGGAAAAAGTTTCAAACTCCTCCCCAACTATCACAAAAGTTCAATTTTCCTTAACAATGCTAAAACTGGACAAATCAATCCCTTTTTTCAAACCATGTAAATTACCTCCCTCTAGCGGTTTTGAGGGCGGTATTACTTACAGTAACAATATTTTCTTTTTTTTTTTTTTAAAAAATCCAATTGAATTTTTTGAAAAATCATAGTAAATCACAAAAAGTCATAAAATGAAAAATTCAATTTTGTTGGACTCTAAATGATTAGATATACACAATGAATATATAATATGATATACTTTAATAAAAAGTTTTGCTACGAAAAATGTTTTGTCTTTTTCTTTTTTATTTATTTGGCTGAATTTTTGAAAAATCATAGTAAATCATAGAAAAATCATAAAATAGAAAATCCAAGTTTGTTAGACTCCATATGAGTAGATCTACACACTGAACATTATAATATGGTATGGTTTAGTCCAAAAAATAATTATAGAAGTTGCAGCTACAAAATTATTTCAATAAATTACACAAAAGTATAGATCTAAAGCTATAATAAAATTTTTTAGTACTGAAGCATACCATATTACATATTCACTGTGTAGACATGCACATGTGGAGTATAAAAAATAGATTTTCTATTTTATGATTTTTTAATGGTAGGCTTACTATGATTTTTAAAAATTCAAAAATAAATATAAAAAGAAAAAAAGACAAAACCTTCATAGCAAAAATTTTGTACTAAATCATATCATATTATATATTCAATGTGTAGATCTAATCATGTGGAGTCTAACAAAATTGGAATTTTCATTTTATCATTTTTAGAGATGTTGATTTACTATGATTTTTTAAAGATTCAACCGAATTTTTTTTTAAAAAAAAGGAAAAGGGAAAAGGCAAACCGCTCATCGTAATACCGCCCTCAAAACCCGCCAAGGGAGGTAATTTGCATGGTTTGAAAAGTTAAGGGAGGTGATTTGTCCGGAGTTTTGGCGTTGAGGGAGGAAAAGTGAACTTTTGTGATAGTTGGGGGAGGGAATTCAAACTTCTTCCACCTCGGAATGAGAAGTTCAGAACGGTCTCGCAGTCACCACTTTTGCCCTCTATCGGTTGACCTCACCACCTTCGGGGTCCGGGGTTGGGGTCCCGCCCGAGGAGGAATCGTAGGGTGACCGATTGACCGCCCCACCTCCGGCCTATGGATGGGCGGCACCATCAACCCGATCTTCATGCCCCCTATTGATTGAGCTCATTGGGCGTCTTGAGCCACCCGCTCAAAAGTTTCCAACTAAACCGGTCGAGTCTTGATCGTCACCACACTATGGATTCAACTTATTGGGCGTCTTGAGCCATCATTGGGCGCCTTGTTGAGCCACCTACTCAAAGTTTTTTCAAACTCCTTTTTTTTTTTCCGGTGAGGGGTAAAGCTTTAACTCCTTCGCCGGTGCTGACGACAACGTTTTTTGTAAAAAAACCATGAAAAACAAGAATAATTGATGCAAAAGAAAAACATGGCAAAAATGAAATACGATGAACACACATATGTTGCTAAGATGGTTAATGAAACTCTATTGTTTCATGGTCCAAAATACAAATTATTAGCAAACGATAAGTTTGAAAATCAGCGAAAGAGCTTTTAGCATGCCCGGGTTTGACTCTCTATGGGGAGCGAATTTAAACAGTCTTCACTATTAAAAAAAATAAAAAATAGGATGGGATTACTTCGGTAAAAAATGATAAGTATGAATATAACTCATTTAATTAGTCAGCAAAATATAAGTAGGCAAAATATGAAATAGCAGCACCTTGAGTGATGCGGAACATATCCACCACACTTTCACACAATTTTCCGCTATTTTTATACATGTTCCCTGTACCGCCATGCAAGCCTTGAGCGATGTGGAACATATCCATCACACATTTTCTTTTACAAACATGGCTTTGATACCGCTTGTTACCCAAACTTATTGTTTATATTGTTATTTTTTTTATCCCCGAAGCCCGAGAATTTGGTAGTAAGCGCCTTTGCATGACAAGGTAATTTATGTTAACAAAAAATATGAAAACCTTTAATCGCCACACTTGTTGCATGGAAACCTTTAATGGTAGGCTATAGTGTGATGACTTTATGAACCAAAGAATAAATTAGAGTAATTAGCAATGAGGAAGAGAAAATATATGACATTCGCTTGAAATCTTCTTTACATGTAGAAAGATTTCTCATAATGCAAGGTGATGCTTTTCGTGCACACGAGTCTTCTACTCCCAACAACATGGGTACATATGTAGAGAGATGGTTGATTGGTACAAAGATAAGGTTACCAATTATGGATGTGTATGATAAAGATGCAAAAATCTGCAAAATGATCTCATTGTATATAGGAACTTACAAAATCTGCAAAAAAAGGAAGTAACAATGTTATTGATTCTGGATGAGGTTGGAGATAAAAAGTTCTCTCATTGATGAGTCATGAGCTTTATCAATAAAGGAGCAAATGACTATAATTCTCAAGTTAGTAGATGGGACTTCTATTTGTCTACCTTGATCGCAACGAAGCGGGTCGCGGTGGCTAGTGCAAGGAGCCAAAGGCCTTGCAATCGCCACCCCTGGTTCGATCCCCTTGTGACCACGGGTATTTTCGCACGGTTCTTGGGAATTAGGAGAAAGGGCTCCTTAATTAAAAAAAATTGTCTACCTTGACTTATGCCTCTACTTGCAGTGTAGCAAGGGCTGGAGACACTAGATGAAGTTCACATATGAAAACTTTACTTAAAATTTTAGTGAGATGTGGGAGTCTATTTTAGCTGTTCGTGAGATAGTAAAGAAAGATTCTATTGAACCAAAATAATAATGGTGGGGCGTTTGGTTTAACTGGTAAAATGGAGACCTTTGATTTTGTTTCTTTTTTTCGCATAACGCCACATGGCGTATTTTTCATTAAGAAGAAAAGAGTTTTGAGACAACAAGGGGGATAACGGTAGTCGAACGATTACCGACCCCCAAACCCCACAAAGACACAAATGGATTACATCTTGAAATAATTTAGCGACATTGGAAGAAGCTAGCAAAAGCAATCGACCACCAAACACAAACAAGGATCGACACACGCAACAAAAAGCGGCCGCGGTCAATCATCGAGCTCTTCCTGGATTTGAAGCGAAAGTCAGAGGCGTCTTGGCTTGATTGTTGAAAGTTTGCGCATTTCTTTCCTTCCATAGCACCCAACCGGCTTCTCTTAGAAAAAGGAGTCAAACCCCTTCTCACCTATTTTGGAACCGACTTCCTGCTTCATCCACCACCATTCCATTGTATTGACTTCAACGGGCGAGATAATGTCTTGGAGGTGTAGTTTGTGTAGCCGGATGTGCCACACCTCCCTGCTTAGGCAACAACCCGGGATAATGTGATCCATCGCCTCCTCGGCTTGGTCACACATGATACATCGGTGTCAAATCTTGCAACCCATGACGGAATCGCTCTGTCGGCTGTCCAACATCGGCCATGCATTACAAGCCAATGAAGAAACGAACCTTTGACGGCGCAGATGTCTTCCAAAATTTCTTTGCGCCCAAAGGTACCGAGGACCCAATGAACATGGCCCCGTAAAAAAAGCTGTTTAGTACCGGTGATCTGCGGTGAATCTCCATTTGATGGTGTCGGGATTATCCCGTTTATCCACTTCTTCCATATGTCACACAATTTGCACACATCCAAGAGCAAATCATAGTGGCCGCCCGTAAATATGCCCCAAACCCAAGCATCACCCGCCAAGGCGTATGCCACGATCGCTCTCAACTTCCTTTTTCTCGGGCCGCATGCATGCCGGTGGCTATCGTGGGATAATGCATTCCCCATTTAGCCGCTTATCGGTCCCGTCATAGGTTGAGCGGCCATCACCCAAAGTGATTTCCGTGGGCTGACCTGAACAAGGACAAAGATGTGGCGTCATTGATGGTTGGTGGCACACCAGCCCGCGGTCCTTCCACGACCATCGCAGCCGCTAGCCGGGCCACACCCGTCCGCCTAAGGTCGACGATGCCAAGGCCGCCAAGAGGTTTTGGACGAGAACAAGTTGGCCATGCAACCTTGCAGTGACCACCCGCAATCTCTAGTTCCGGCCCGGATGAAGCCACGCCGCATCTTGTCAATCGACTCGATCGCCCATCCGTAAAGATTGAGGACAATGGAGGTGTGAAGTGGAATCGCCGAGAGGGTATCTTGGGCGAGGGCGGTGCGACCAACAATGTTCAGCAAACTGCCTTTCCATCCCGGGATGCGAAAGCCGCTACCTTATCCAAAGGTGGTTGTTCATCGGAGGCTTTTGAGCTTGTGCACCCAAGACAACGGGACTCCAAGGTAACGACATGGGAAGTTCCATAATAAAGCACTCCGAGTGTCCCGAACCAATTGGATGTCGCCTTCCATGCAAAGGCGAGGAGTGGCCGTGCTCTTATCCATGTTGGAGAATAGACCAAGCGTTTTGAAAGGTGGAGAGGACCGCCCGCACGGGTCATGAGGTCCCTCTTCGACCGGGCCGACAAAACAGAACCAAGTCGCCGGCGTCATGGAACAACACGAGCCGACGATGCCACGGATGGGCAAGAGATAGCCCCTGTCTTCTGCCCACGCGAACAGGTGGTTGAGCACGTCGATGGCAATGACGAACAACATTGGCGAGAGTGGGTCTCCCTGCCGAAGACCACGAGCGTGACAGATTCTCTTACCCGGCTGACCATTTAGCAAAATCTTGGAACTCGACGATGACAGAATTAGAGAGATCCAGTCGGTCCATTGCAAACCAAACCCCATGTGTTGTAGCACCTCTAGCAAGAAAGTCCATGACACAAAGATCAAATGCCTTGGCGATATCAACTTTCAACATGATGCAGGACTCTCGTCTAGAGTGAATGGCCTTGCAGGTGAGACCTTTGATTTTGTTTCATAATGCATTTTGTCACATGCTTTGCAAAGGAAGGATCAAGATATTGTTGAAGCAATGCAATCATGGATGTGAAAGAGCAATTACATGATATCAGCGACAATGAAGTGGATCTATTATTGAAAAGACTGAAAAAAAAACTCTATCATAAGAATGAGGTTGAAGTGCCAAATATGGACAAGAAAATAGATGCTAGAGGAACATATACACTTGGGAACCAAAAGGTAACAAACAAGCAGTTCTACCATGTTGAGGTTTTTCTTGCAGCCACAGATGCCATTTTGTCATAGGTGAATCATCGATTTGGTGAAGTTAGTTTAGAATTATTAGTATGCATATGGCTTCTCTTAATCCAAGGAATAACTTCTCTTTTTGATGTGGATAAGCTTGAGCGACTAGCTGAAATCTGTACTAAAGATTTCAATATTGGTGATATTACACCTCTACAAGAAATGCATATGTTCTTGGATGTACAGAATTTCCAAAAGTAGGTAAAATTATAGTAAGACCAAAATAACCATTGATTTATCAGCTCATTGAGTTAACATTTATACTTCTAGTGTCAACAACTTTAGTTAAGAGGATATTTTCTCGCTATGTCTACTGCGAAGTGGATGTAGAGGCCGGATTGTATTATCCATTATCTAAAAAAAAAAATGTCTACTGCGAAGAAAGATCTGTATAACAATGAATGGCTCAATGACTTAATGATATGCTACATTGAGAAGTAGATGTTAAGAATCATTACTTATCAAGATATGAAAAATCAGCGTACTCCCTCCGTATCAAAAAAAAAATGATGTTTAGGACAACTACACGGTCTCCAAAACACTACTTTGACTTCCCTTTTTTATAAAGATATTTATTGGAAAGTTATATATGCATATTTTTATAAAAAGTAATTTTCAAGACAAATCTATTGATATGATTTTCACATTTTCAAACTCAACGACAAATCTATTGAGTATGTTACTGCCTCAGAAACAATTTAGTTGTTACAAAATACTACTTTCTCTTCTACTTTAAATTTTTTGAAGTTAATACATGGAATTTGTGTCACCAATGACACCCATTTATCTTCTCAATTTTTGAAGTTAATACTTGGAATTTGTGCCACAATTCGTTGAGAGCTACAACTTTGGTATTAAAATGTATCCTCATTAGACTTCATACAAAAAAAAAAATATTTTTAATGTGGGTAGGGCTAGTACACGATTATTTATGGTGCTAAACTTTTATATAATTATTTTGAGCATCTTAATGTCCTCACATGAAAAAGCTCGAAACTAGAAAGTTGTAGTTTTTATATAAAATTATCTTCATCTCAAGTCGTATCAAGGAGTTATGATTTTTCAAAAATCCAGTTTTGTGACGTGGCTTGACAATATAATAATGTTACGCTAGCGAGAGTGGCGCGGCAAGCTTTTCCACGTCGAAAATTCACCAAATGTAACATATCTTGCTAAGCTAACGTATGTGGCGCGACTATGTTATTTGGTCGAGCCAACGGACCGACGTGACTAAAGGGGCTATCCGACTAAAGGGGCTATTCGACGCAAAAATGTTTTTTTGGGTCTATTAATATTAAAATACTTATTAAAATGGATTAAAAATTTATAAATCCCGAAGAAATGAAGAGTATAAAATGAACAAGGATCATGCTGTTGTGCAGCAGCCTGTTAAGGGCAAGCACAATGAAGGTTACAAGTGGTAATGGTTCTAGTACAATAAAAGCGATCCACACAGATGAAGAAATATTGAGACTACTATTTACACAATGTAAAAAATTATTGCTTGTGGCTTGCACGTAAACTTTTTGCTTTCATCATGCCACACCTTTATTTCCTCTCCCTCTTCTTTTTCAGCATTAACCACCTTCTCTCTCCTAAAGCACATGTAGCCTCTGCAAACTACTATAATAAGAATAGGACACCTACCCTTTTTTTTATCAGATCCTACATGGCACTTGAGGCTACAAGCAAAAAAACATGCAATGGGAAACCCTAATATGAACCGGCACTGGCATGGACGGAGCCAAAGAAGGGGCTCATGGGGCTCTAGCCCCCCCTAAAAATCCTGTAATCAAGGTTAATTACTGGAGCAAAAAAATCACCATTTAATCTTCATGCAAAATAACAACTCCTTTGTTTCAGCCCCATCTAAATTTTTTTCATGCTTCGTCAAGGCACGGTGGCAACCACCTTTGCTTAGGGAGGATATGAACCTGGAGGCTGTTGTATTGACCGAATTGGTTAGACAACGAAGAAGCTCAATGCTGAAGCACAAGTGCATTGGCTGTCACTCGTTTTACCTGGACTAGCGCCAAACTGCCAAAAGGTGGAAGCAAGGCATCAACTTCAGGTTGTAAAATTTGTGCTGACTTATCCTAGTTTTGATGATAGTGTCTCTCAAATATGAGAAAATTTCTTTAGCTCCTGAAGTTAATGAAAAATGCTTCTGATTATATTTGTTGTAGGTTCACGGTTATAGGGAAAATTAAAGGGACATGGAGTCAAAAAAAGAATTTGAGTATTACAATGAAATGAATGATTACCAGGAGAGATTATCATATCCCTTGCATGGAGTGGCGTCACAATAGCTATACAAGATCAAAGGGAAAGTACTATAAATACTGCTCATTTATTGACCGGTAACGATCAGTGGACTACCAATGGATCTTGCCTCATGTAAATAACAGTACAAGACACATGCTATAGGGATAAAAAAAATTCAAAGTTGATTCTGAATGTTGAATATTATGCAGAGGCAATACTTCAGAAGTTCAGAAGAAGATGATCATATACTCGTATTCACCTGCTCTAGGATACAACATTGCAACAAAGAGAGGAGAACCTAATACAAGCCCGCAGTACTGCGAAAAGCAGCTACTCGTCTTTTGTCTGAATTTGCGCCTCCCGTATTCCGCAGTGAATTGCCTACCTGCTACTGTAAAGCCTAGCAGGCGAGCACACGCAAATCTCGAGGCGAGACGGGGACGCGAACGCGATGCAATAAACTCCCCGTTTGGACGACGCCATCAGCGCGCCATAAATCGGCGTCACCTGTTAGCTGGGGGCCGGCCGGCCGTCCATGGAGTACTCCTATGCTGCTGCAGCGCATCTATGGTGCCTCTGCCTGCCGCCCCCTCCAATAATTGTCGTCTCTGTTGGGCACAACAGGCAAGAAAACGATGGTGTTTTCTCCCTCCCTCCCTCCTCGCATCTGTCTTGGTTCCTCCTCTCGATGGCTCGCCCTAGTCCAGGCTCGAGGGCTCCATGCTACTCTACTCGACTCGCCCCCGTCCATAAAATTCATTGCGAGAATTGCTTGCCGGTCAGAGACGAACCACTGAATCCGGCAGGCAGGGCAGCCAGCAGCAAGCAGTAGCAGGGGCAACCTACACGCCTCTGTCTCGACCCAGAGTGGCATTCATGCCCGTTGTACTGGCACGTCGTACTAGTAATTGCTACTGTATGCCGTGGCCCGGCCCGGTCTCTACCCTTTCTTTTCTCTGTTTCGGCCAGACCGCCAGAGTGTGCAGTGCAGCAGAACGGCAAGCGGACAGCGACTCGCGGCTTTTGTTTGGACGCGGCCAGCGCCCAGGACGCACGCATTTGCCACTTGACGGCAACGGGTTGCCGTGCGTTGCGTTGGCCCGCCGGCGGACGGGTTGGGTCAGCACACTGTAGGCCGGTCAAATGGGCAGGACACCACAGGTGAGCATTTGTCCATGATTGTGGATGGAGATCAGATCAGGCGGGCCGCACACATGCTCGGCATCGGCATCGAGCCTGGCCCTGCCCGGTGCCCGCCGCCCGCCTCGCAGTGCAGTGCAGCGCGGCAGCTGCGGCTCTGGCTTCTGATCGCCTTTTTGTTCTTTCCTAGGGAGAAAAGGGAGATGCGGTTCAGATCGGCTCATCATCAATTCATCAGCCGAGTCTGGCTTTTGGCCGGAGCCTTTGGGGGTTCCAACTCATTTTTTCTTTTACGGAAGCCAAGTGTCTGGTAGTATGTGTGTCTGGTATGCGGTCACGACACAACAACCAATTTTTAACTTCTATCTTAGTGCGACCAAACTCATACTTTCTCTCCCTTTCGGACAACGTGTAAAGCACATGACCAACGAAGCGAGAGCAATAGGCGGCGTGGTCCCAACTCCCAAGTTCGGTTGCCAAGGGCTGGACCAACCAACGTCACGGCCAACTCGACCCTGGCCTTTTGCGCAGTGCAGCACGTCTGCATCATTCAGTCGGTACCTCCAAAATCCAAATGAAAGCTGTTCAGATTACCCACAAGGATGACGCGCAACAGAAAATCTACCACGTCGATACAACGATTTCTTTCATCATAGTAGCCAGGACGAAAAGCGCCAGCACCCGTCTCAACTTTTCATCATATACTACACCAACCCACCAATGCATCGTCATTTGCAATGTACTACTGGGGAAAAAAAAGAAGCTGATTAAGATTGCGGCCGATCGACAATAACAAGAATTTAGAAGTAACTGCCGCCTCATAATCCTTCCCTAGAGGCACCTCCTCATCATTGGGGTAAAAGCAGACCATCTGCATATCCAGGGAAGTATAACCGTCTCCAACTACTCACTGGGCAAACCGCCTACCACCACTTCATGTTTTTTAGCTCTCATTTTTTTTTTTCTCAACAGAAAAACTAGGTGTTCCTACCACAATGCAGTTTGCCCAGACAGCCCTAATCCGAACCCAAGACATACAAGCACTAAACAGAAAGGAATGTGCACGGGAGGCAGCTAATTACAAAATCTGGGAGAAGATGGTGGGGCGCATTTTCTGAAGTCAATTGATCTCCAGCTGCCTGATGGCTGCCTCAGCCACTGCTTGAGCCTCGGCCTCGTGCTTAGCTTCCGCCTTATCATCTTCCCCATCCGCAGCCCTTGATTGCCTTGACAAGAGAACGTCTGATGATGTACTGCATTCTACAGCAGTATTATTGCCAGTAGCAGAAGATGGCACTTCGCTGGTAGCACCAGCTGAAGCTTCCTTGCCTTGAGCAAGCAGATCAATCTTAACCGAAGGCCTGATTGCTGGAATTGGAGCTGGCAGTGATTCCTTTGGGGCTTGGGTTTGCACGTCCTTGATCTGAACTGGGATTGCAGTTGATAGTGATTCCTTTGGGGCTTGGGTTTGCATATCCTTCATCTGAACTGGGATTGCAGTTGATAGTGATCCCAGAAGAGGCTGGCGTTGTGCATCCTTTACCGAGACAGGAATCACAGGAGACATTGAGCTCTTCCTTGGTTGGTATTGCACATCCTTTACCTGAACAGGGATCACAGATGAAGCTGTTTCCTTCCTTGATTGATCTTGCACATTCTTTAACTGAACAGGCATCACAGGTTTCGGCCCTTGAACTGGAGACGAGGAGGCAAACATTGGAGAGGCTGGCCTCATGCGAACTGGGGATGCCATCCGAATCGGTGGTGGGTGGCTCATGAGTGGAGGAAGCTGCTGAGGGCGTGCAGACGGAGGTGGGAGAGGTGGAGCAGAGAACACAGGAACAGCAGTCCTAATTGTCACTGAAGGAGCCATGCTGTGGCATGGCATACGGTAGTGCCCAACTGGCACATAGGGGCTGCCTCTGCAGCTGGAAATCTTGACCTCGGACTTGGGTTGAGGCTATCCATGGGCCGACCAGGCATTTGTGATACACCATCAGTAGATGCTGGTGACTCTGGTCTGGATCTTGAATTAGATTTAGGGCGGAATAGAGGGAGAATCTTCGAGTAGCTGGACTGAGAAGATTGACCAAAAGAAGGCTTCCTCTCTGGCTGCATGGGAAATTTCTTAGGGAATGGCGAAACATGAGGATAATTGGCCATCGCCATCTTCTCTTTCAAACGATAGTTAAGGAGGGCTCGGGCAATCCTGATCTGCTCCTGCTCATCATTGTTTTCTGGCTCATTGGATGAATTCACTTCCTCGCGTGCCACTGTTGCAGAGAGATGGAACAGTGTGAGGTCTCATCAATCAATGTATAAATAAAGAATGGCATTCCAAGAAGTTGCCAACATATTTCACTTCTTTCAACGAGAAGAAACAGAAAAGGCATAATGTACAAGATAAACTTGCTCCAATTCTACTAGCATAGTAAGTAAAACCAGGCAACATACTGCTTAGATTTTCACACTAGCATGGCTTTTAAGTATAAAAGGGAGAAAATAATTCATGTTTAGCTTGATGAAGGGGTTCCAGATGAATTCAGAACATATACTCCAAATAAATGAGAAGTAGCCATGCTAGAGATAAGATATCACCTGAATTACATATAATGGTATAAAACACAAAACTACAAATGTTGGATATCTTGACTTGAAAATATATAATTTATTGACAATTAGCTCAAATTTCTCATGATAAATTACTAAGTTAAGATTGACTCAATATCCATTTCCTAAAAAAAAAAAATATATCCATTTCCTAACCTAAAATATCTTTTCACGTCATAATGATACCGTTTTTAACCAAGGTGCAACAGTTCTTTTGTCAATTATAGTTATTAAAGATAAACATGAATAAGCAACGTAGCTACAATTTCTATTATCAATTTGCAATGCACAGAACACAATAAGCGATACTCACATTGTTTCAGTGCTGACCATGCAGCTGAAGCAGCATTTTTTTCAGCTTGTTTCTTATTCTTAGCAGGATCACCAGTAAATGTAATACCAGCTAGCTCTACTGTGCATGTGAAAACCGGAAGGTGGCCAAGGCCAGATCGCTCTGTTGAATACAATGGCAATGGCGCCCCAACTCTTTGAGCTACTTCCTGCAGAAGGTTCTTATAAACCCCTGTTTCGTCCTGTGTAAGAGAAATCATCACCATAAGCAAGTGACTAAAATTACTGTAAATCAAAGAATAGAAGTTGATAATGCAACATTCTATGAAGGTTAAAGAATAATCAATCACATAAAAATATTAAAGGCCCAACAGACAGGTTATAGAGATTTTTTGACAGGGCAAATACACGTTATACATTTTAGTCAATTAAAAAGCTTTTATTCCTGATCATTGAAACAAAAGTAATTGAATCAGAACAAAAACAAGGGCTCCAGAATGCTAAAGAAGATGACTTCTGGATCAAGATAATGCTAATCAGATAATACTTCAACTGCAAGGATTATGATTCAAATGATGCTCAAATAAGTTGAAGTGGTAGTTGAGCTGTCCACTAACTGACTATAAAAGGCAATGAATACAAAGGGAAATTTACTAAAGCATAAATCAAATCACAAAACCATGAGTCACTAAAGTATTCATCCAAAACTGCAGAACCATGAGCGCAGAGTCAGATCCAAAATTACACAGGCAGATATTGGATATATGGTAGCCAATAAAAAGAAAATAGCATTTCTTGCAGATCAGTTCTGAATGTATCGACACAAAAGGTTTAGAAAATAACGACAGCAGAAACTAAAGGAGTTTAGGTAAGCACGGAGAACAAGTAGTGAGAAGCTACCTGTAGGTCCTGTACACTACAAGGCATGATCTACGGACCTTCAGACTTTTTCATAATTAGTCATGGACGTTATGATGTCCGTGACAGGATACATTTCCAAGCTGCAGGAGTATGAGCTCCATCCGTAGTTGCTGCTAGTTATTATTTACCATCAAGCCATCGTTGCCTACAAAGTTTTCTCGTTTTCTTTGATTTTGATCTAGAAGAATTAAATATTTTTCAATGATCACGTCCCAGTGAAACAGCAATCCTCCAACCAGGTGAATCAGTTTCTGTGATAGTCCAGAATAAGGACTAATCTTTTCTACCCACCACAAAAACACACAATAAGACAGTCAACTATAAGGATCATTGACCGTGCCTAACATTTTGCTGACCCAATGTTCAAAGTTATTGTAGCGACCCACCCTTCTCAGTAGTAGTACTATAAAAATCATCCAAAATACGCATTGACCATCGATAGTAACCTGTCTACCTAGAGACCAATCTGAACATACATGATACCGCAGGACCATGTCACTCCAAGCCACCTCATTTTGATCGATACATCCAAGTAAGAACCGAAACAATAAAAAAAATCAGAAGCAGACCCCTCTGCCATCCAATTCCACTTCAGCCTTTTTAAAAATTCTGGCCAAAAAGTAGCTGCTTTTGATCATGTATGTGGTCACAATCCAAACTCCCAAATTCCACAGAACAAAGCCCCTGTGCAGAACGCCAAACCGAGAAGAACACCCACCTTTCAACAAGGCGGACATCACACTCGGCCCACAGTCCTGCATCAAGAACCCTGCCTAAAAGTTGGGGAGCAAAGCGACGTCCCCGCATTATAGCACCAGCAGCCATCCACGGGATCAATTCGAAGCCAGCCAAAGGGCAGACAGCAAACAAAGCACTAGGGAGCACTAGGGAGGCGCACTTGTGGTAGCAAGCCGGCTCCCAGCACTGGCAGCACCCCATGGCTGACCTGATCTAACCGGACCGTATCGGGGAAAGATACCACCACGCATAGGCGCAACAACGCCAGCCAGCACCACCCTTCTCACTGCCCTTGCCCCATGGTGGGCTGTGAGGGGCCTGCCTGCCACTAAACCACCGGGGCCCACCTGCATTGACCTGCGATGCCCCGGTTAGGTGCGGGCGGTCTCCAATTCAATTCCCCCCACCCACTCGCATTAATACCATAGCACCACTATAAAGACCGAAACCAAATCCCCCTTCCCCACCGTTTCACACTGACAGTTCCACGCGCTGGTTAATCCCCCGTTCCGTTCAAAACCCCGCGTGTACTAGTACTGCGTACCCTGCATTGCAAACTGGGCTTCCAAGTCAAGTGTACGCGGCAACACCCTTTTTAATTCCAAGCCCCCATCAATGCGCCCATTAATAGACAGGTTTGGCTAATCGGGGTTTAGCAATTAATGGCACGCAGACTTCCCAAGTCTACCACCAATAACGGTGAGCGGATGGACGGGACGGAACCCTAGCGGTAATTCCCAAGCTGTAAGAATTTCCTAATCGGAGGTTAATCCGGGGTTGTGCTATCAGAAGCACCGTCGCCGTTACGGCGAGAGCACATCTAACGAGGGATTAAAGTATTGTGGCGTGTTAATGGCCGGCGCAGGGTACGAACAAGTTAAGAGGCTTGATTGCGCAATACATCCATCGCGTAGAGTGGGAACTAAGCTCTGTTCATTAATAACTAATCCGCGCCCACTGATACAATACTCCTACAAAATGAAATTACAGTGGCAAGAGTACGACATGATTGTATTTTGGTCATAAAAATAAAAGATGAGGAAGAGTTCTGCAACGGGAGGTCTGTGCGAAAAAAAAACCCCGGAGTCGAGTATTGCGACCTTTCTCTCGGAATCAAAGGAATCCCCCTTTTATAAAACAAAAAAAAAAAGGCACCGAGAGAATTTTTGTCACGAAAAGAGTTGCAGCTTTCCGTACCAATTCTCTGATGCAATTCATGCCGCTCACGAGCCCCAATCCAAGCAGATTCTCGAAGTTATGACTTCACAGTTCGTTGAAAAAAACTAACCAGATCAAACTATGAGAATGATTCAAATGCAACGGGTAATATGTCTCTCCAAAATCCCAACATTATGCTGAAATTACAAAAATACATATCGAGGCGCTCGAACAGGAGCTACGGACGAAACAGTCAAACGAGATGCCATTTTTAACCCAAGCAAAACGCAAACGCCTCGCCCTGCACAATCAATAACCCACGAGGATTCCGTGACGAATTGCAGTAGCAAATACTAGTTCGAGCGATCTACTAACGATCGACTATATTCGGACTAGAAACACCCGCAGATCCCCAAATTCCACCACCGAGAAGCGTTTGGAACATGAACCAGGAGAAATACAACCGAGAAAAAAAAATACCAGGACAGGAGAGACGATTCGTAGGGAAGCGAGGAGCACGCGGAGGAGGGAGGATAGGGGCAAGGTGAGCGCCCGCGCGCGCGGCTTACCAGGATGCGGGCGGCGAGCGAGTAGGACGGGCCGCGCCGCGCGAGCGCGGCGAGCGCAACCTCCGCTGCGGCGTGCTCCGCCTGGCGGAGCGTGGTGAAGAACCCTGGACTCTCGAACTGCTCCCCGTTGAAGTTCACCGCCGCCTTGAACCGCGGCGCATGGTCGGGCCCCCCCGCAGGCACGTGTAAGCCGGCAGGTTGAAGCAGCTCCGCTGCGCCAGCTCCTGCAGCTGGTTCTTGTACATGGCCGCCGAACTCCGCCCCGAGCTCCACCGCTACTCCGAGTGCCGGCCGCCGTGGCCGGAGACGGCGACCCCGGGGAGATCTGCTGTCTAGTCTACGAGAGGTGTTTAGGGGAGAAGAGTGAAGTGGTGCGGGTGGAACGGGAGGGGGCTGTTTATATTTTTCTTTTGCTTCATTTTTGGAAGATTTTAATGCTACTGCCTGCCTACGGTTACTACTCACTACTAGCCAGGCGGATGACAGCTGGGGTCCCAGCACCAGGCACGCTCCTTCGTATTTCAGGTTGAATCTTCTCTCTCTATATATTTTTGTAAATTTCCGTATAGATTTACTTTATACTCCTACGTCCCAAAATAAGTAATATTTTGATTTATTCAAAGACAAACTATTTCAAAATTGGTCAGACTTATAGGGAAAAAAACATCAATATTTATGACACCGAATAGATAGAACCTGATAATATAATTTATGATAAATTAATATCTAACAATATCTATATCTATCCGCAATCTACACCTATATAGAGACACATGTATGCAAACTTGAGAGTTAGTTTGTTCTCAAGTATGCGTATGTAACCCGGATAAACTAACTCTCTAGTTTGCATACGCACCATCGGGTACCAATATCAAGGTTACCTTAAACACACGACAAATCGCGGCAAAACCCAAGCAAAGAGACTCGGCCCAGATCGGCCTCGGCGCAAGCTCGGTCCACGAGATCATGGCCGCCTCGCCGAGCTCAAAGGTCGGGCCGAACTCCGGGATACGTATGAGCTCGTAGGTCGGGCGAGCTCCCCTCACGCACGACTCGGGACCGTACACCCAAACTCCGCCTCGCCACGAGCTCCGAGCTCGGCTCGCGAGGACAACTCCGCCTCGCACGAGCTCAGAGCTCGGCCCACGAGCTGTTTGAAGCCTCGTCGAGTTCGGAGGCCGGATGGCCAAATCTCCGTCCCGCACGAGCTCGAGCCACGCCCGAGCTTTGTCAAAACACAAGCTCACGAGATCACCCGAGCTCGCCACGCGCCAGATCGAACCGCGAGACCTCGGAGGCCACGCGACCTATCTATCTCGACTCGCCGCGACCTCGGACCCCGGGAGCGGAAACCAGCTTCGCGCTCCCATCCGAACGAATCCCGCGACCCCTTAGGTCGCACGACTTATCTCCGACTTCGCACGACCTCCCTGACCTCCGGAGTACGGAAACTAGCTCGCGCTCCCATCCGAACGAATCCCGCGACCCCGGAGGCCGCACGACTTATCTCCGACTCGCACGACCTCGGACCTTGGAGTACGAGGAAATTCACGAGCTCGGGAGCTCGCGCTCCCATCCGGACAAATCCCGCGACCTCGCTCTCGGAGCGACGCCGAGATTCTGAGCTCGCAAGTCTCCGGACCCCATACCCGACAGGACCGCACATCCCAACGAAAGATAGGAGGAAGTCCAATCTACAAAGACACCTATCTAAGGCTACTCGAAAGTACCGTGAGCTGTGTGATGCCGCCAGGTAGGCTGGCGCCGCAGAAGGGACCGCATGCACACGACGTATCGACCGGATGCCAACTCCACCTCCCGCCTGCGCTTACCGACAAAAGGCCACGAGGCCTCCGACCACCGAGCTCCCCCTACGAGCTCTCTCGTCCACATATTTTCCCTGCCTCGTGCCGCAGCCCCCGGCGGAGACAAGGGAACGTGCCTGACGGGGCCCGGGCAGCAGATCTTCGCGCCACACCCTCGACGCTACGCTGGATAGGACAGCGGGCTACGACGCGAGTAGGGTAGCAGGTGCATGCGCACGCGCATCTGACGACCCGGCGTGCCCTACCACCTACGTAATTTTACACTTTACTCCTTCCTCCTTGCCTCCTTCCCTCTTCTCGTCCTTCATCCCGTGGCACTTCATGTACCCCCCTTGCGACTATAAAAGGGGGACTTGGTCACCGGGAGAAGGGGGGAGCTCCTCTCGCATATGAAACTCTACGATTCTCCCACGCACGCACCACTCACAGAGACTTGGGAGCCGGTCTCCCTCTCTCGACCTACTTGTATTCGCCTCGATACGAGCGTTTGAGCTCGGCCACATAGTGACTCCGACTGGAGACTGGATCTAGGGGTGCCCGATTGCCCCGAACCAGTATAAATCTTGTGTCCCTTGAGCTAGGCCATCGAAGTCCCACACGAGCAATTCGATCGATTTTACTGTGTCCGTGGTATATCCACCATATCCGACCACGACAATAACCAAAGAGAACATGGCGTTGTGATTGCAAGATACGAGCCTTTGTGATTAGAAGTTGAATTGTGTGGGGGCGAGCCTCCACCAAATTGAGAGTTACCATGACCCTAACGAGATGTCGTTTAGGCACTCATATTCCCATCAAAGTGGCGATTAGAGCTTTGAGTGTTAGAGTCGAAATGTCGTTTACTCTGGTTTAGTTGTGTTAGCATTTGTCCTATCACTAATCATGACCTTTCACATTGAGGTGATTTTAGGGTTTGTGTCTGATCTACTTGTGTACTCTAGATCTACTACTTTCAGTTGTCGGTTCGTGGTCTTCTACCTTATAGGAAGCTAAGAAACTCATCTGATCCAAATTTTGTTGGATAGTTTTTGAATTGTGAGCTAACTTTACTTGCAGTCGTACGTGACAGTGCCGCTGTAGAAACTGATGTCAGTTTGAGTTGAATTTTTACACGCCTATTCACTCCCCTCTAGGCTTCTAGAGATCCTACACTTCTTCAAAGAAAAAAGAATCCTAATTGTTTTATTGTCCCATCGATGGTTTGAATCCACGACCAGTCTCATGTACGAGTTAGAATACCCTGCCTTCAGCCAAGATAGAATCTGATTCCTAGATGTTTTAAAACAAATTACACAAAATGTACATTATATCTGTTGACGTGAAACTAGGGCTTCACACCAACACACCGAGAGGGCCTTGGACGCCCACGAAGATCGCGATCGACCTTATAGCAGCGAGCACCGCAGCGTGGCAGCCCAAACCGATCTAGGGATCGGTAGGGGCGCGTGGAGCTCGGTGACCGCTGGAAGAACCTCCGAACGCACCTCCGGGAAGACCCGTCGGGAGGACGCACGCGAGGGATGCTCTAGGACCAGCGTGGCCGCCTAGAACGCCGACGAAGAACGCGGAGTTCGCCGCCGAACAGCAGGATAGAGGGGTTGAGAGAAGAAGATGACCTACAAACGGGACAGGAGGTAGATTGGTTGTCGATTGGATGTTGATGGGATCAAATCGGCCATGAACCTCTTTATTATATAGAGGAGGGTGGTCTTATCCTTTTAGGAAACCGTCCTTGGGCGTTTCCAAGCATCAAAAACCGACCTAAACACGATTGGAAACAAATCGGTTCGGATCTCGTCCGGACACGGGCTGCGTCGGGGGTGACCGGACGCACGATCGGCCTTGACCGGACGCTCCGGCCGACGGGTCCGGCCGATTTTCGATAAGGTATGCAGCCGGCTCGCGACGCGCGACCCGACCGGATCCTGGGACCGGACCCATGGGTGCGTCCGGCGATGGCCCGAAATTAGCTGGTTCCAGCCGCCGGCCGGACTTCGGGGGGTTGACCGGGCCCTCCGATCAACGCGTCCGATCCGGTTTAACAAGAAAGGTCCGCAAACCGATCGTGGGCGCGACCTGACCGGACGCTAGGACCGGGCCCGCAGGACCGACGCGCCCGGCCGAGTCCGGTTGCATTCCGAGAGCCCTTTTTCGAACCTCCTCGAGAATTTGACTAACTCGGAAATTTGCGGTGACTTGGACCTCCAAAATACGGCTAAGTCTGGATTTTACCGTGACTTAAACCACGTCATTTTTGGGTGTCAACAATATCACAAGACATACATATTTCCTAGTAAAAAAATAAAATCGATAATACATGAGTCTTACTTTATGCCTGAAATTCAAACTAGAACTACACGTACATCCCCGAAACGGATCCGGTAGCGAGATGGTTAGGTTCTCGTGGTCAGATGTTGTTCTTGCCCACCTAAATTTAAGTCTCACCTTTGTATAAGTGTTCTACAATATTCTTTTGGATAATGGAAAGAGGTTGTCGGCTTCATCCTCACTGAAGAGGATTCAGAACAACTTATTTCAACTCAACTCAACGCAAACAAAATTTTGAAGACAAGAATAAATCGAGACCCAATTCTAAATGATGGTCATCCAAAGAATGCACAGAGTAATACCACCGTAGTCTAGAGTCGGCAAGCCATTATCACCAGCATTGGTCGAACCTCACACCGTTGCAATTAGACCAAGAGCCGAGCCAGTGAGCCCAATGTGCTTGTGTGAATCCATATTTTGCACTTAGACCTGCAAAAGAGATTCTTTCCGACAATTGTCAAAAATAATTTTGTTCCCTGCTATCCATATTGATCATAAAATGGCCGCCACACCAATCAGTAAAAGAAATCGAAAAGTTTTTCTTTCCAAGAATACCATTCACTAAATAAATATTAAGCATTGAGGTTCATTTATTCATACCACCATATATACCGCTCTCAAAAAAAAAAAAAAAATGGCGGCTTCTCTGTTGTTTTTTGCGTGGGTGTGTTTTTCGTTTACCCCTGTAGCGGTCTGCTGCGGGTGGGCGCCAAGATCTTACGCGTGTTGTTCTTGTAAACTCTATTCCTCTTATTATAACCAAAGCTGGAAAAACGGATCTTTTAATAAAAATGGCGTGCAAGCATTGAAATAAAAAAGGAATTGGATGGTTTCAGATTTGCCAACAAAAACAACATGACATTTCTCCATTCTACTAATTTCTCTTTGCTTAATCGTTCTTAGTGTGAATTAACCCCTCTTTTAAAGAACCAAATAAAGATTTTAATCTTCAAAGGAATTTTTAGATGCGCCAAACTAGTTACGAAACTTCTAAACCCTTACTGATTAGGTAACTAAACATTGAGTTAACTGTGAAACGACCACATTTTATTTTGTTTCTCACTAAAGCTCTTCTAAACTCAACATCAAGTGGAATTGTGCTTAATATATCTGAGATCTGTGCTTGTTTCTAGCTACGAGCAATAATGAACAAAGTTGGGTATTGTGTTTTCAGCGTTCGATCCGCTAACCAGGTGTCTTCTTAGAACCTGATATGGTTACATACGAATGTGAAAGGCATTACAGCACCGTCGTGTGCGTGTGAAAGAAATGTAGTCAACTTCCTTTTCAATATGGAGGGAGTACATACGAGTGGCATACTGGCATTTACCACACCGATCAACATCCACGTTTCTTTTATTAAGCTCTTGCTTGTCGTTAGTGTACCTGTCTGCATCCCATTGAAAAAAGGCATCACGTTGATGGACCTGGATAAGGGAGAGTATGCACGACGACGCGTTCCATTCCTCTTTGTGTGTATATATGTTTCGTAGTTGTGAACAGGTGCGCAAATGCTGCAAGCAGAAAAGCCAAAGATCCCATTGCGAGGAAAAAAAGGCACGAAAAGTGGCCGTGGAGATTGTGTGGTTTGTCAAATGAAAGCCACTCCAGTTGACATCCACCATGCTTCTAGGTTGGGGCATATACGTCAAAGTATCGAAACCCATGCACCATGTGTAATTAGCTTCTGATCAACCTGTGTAAACACTTACGTGATACTCCCTCCATCTCAAATTGTAGGTCATTCTAAAAATATTGGAGTCAAAACATTTCAAATTTGACCAAATTTATATAATAAAATAATAATATTTAAGATAAAAATTAAATATCATCGGATTTATATTTTCATTATATATATAGTTGATATCATATTTTTATAATAATCTCTACAATTTTGGTCAAGTTTGAGATTTTTGAATGATTTACAATTTAGAATGGAGGAAATATCATTACTGTGCCCTACGTAATGTACATGTATCGTGATTCACAGTTGTGATCATGAATGATAATGAATGGTTTGAATATTGTCTCCAATATTTTTTCCCATTAGCTTAATTTTTTATTTACGGAATTAGTGTTCAAAGTTGATAGAGGGATAATAAGGTAGAAAATTGACTTCTAGTCATTATCCCTTTTGATTTGATGTGGGGGTTTTTGAGGGGAAAACTCTATCGTGATGGATGGTGTGGATGTACAATCACCATCCCTATTCCGATTATCTTCCCACGAAAACTCTCACTCCCATAAACAAAATATTTTTCTTTCCCGTGAAAGCAAACAAGCAATGGGTGTGTTTAGATCACTAAAGCTGGTGCAAAATCACATCGTATATCTTGTAGCACGTTTAGTTTGTTAGTGGTAAATATTATCCTACCATGGCGTAACTAGGCTCAAAAAGAATCGTCTCCATGATGTACATCTAAACTGTGTAATTATTTTAATTTTTTACCTATATTTCATACTTCATACATGTTACCGGCCAACGAATGTGATGGAGAATCTTCTTTTTTTTCATAGTGGAATTTAGGAGGAATTTGGGGATCTAAACACACCCAATCATAAATTTTCCTGAGCAGAGGTGAGGAACCAAAAATCAACCAACAGGCCCAACAAAGAAGGGGGTGCACATACTTTTCCAACCAGGATAGATAGTAGTGGACCTTTGGGCTCTACAACGAACACTTGCAATGAAAAGACGCTGCCGATCCATCCATGGGCCGTTGCTTGCGTCACACAATCACACCACGCATCCGCGCTGACGACAGCCCGGCGGGCATTCAGCGGTCAAAGCCAATGATGGAGACCTGATGAAGCGGGTGTCGACATGCGCGCGCCAAGCCAAGGCCGGCCAAGCTCGCCCGCCCGTTGCCTGGGTCGCTTTCCCTTCTAGAGATTCGAGGCACGCGCTCCGTGCGCGCGCGGGCGTAGAGCGACGCACACGCACGCTGCGCTCCCAGTCGCAGTCCCGCCCGGTCGTCGCTCGCATGCATGAAGCCGGACGCCCGCCGCCGGGCCCTTTGGGCAAGGTCAGCAGCATCAGCGTCGGCCGTCGGCGTCCGTCACCCTCTTTGGCTCGCTCGTCCTCGTCTCAAAGGACGACGGGTCGCCGTCGCCGTCGTGCGTCAACATCCCGGCCGTTGGCTTCTTGGACTGCCGCATGCATGGTCCTGCGATGCTGGGCACTGGGCACAATGGGCACATGCGTAATCGACGTGCTTGGCTGTGTTGACCTGCAGATCGATCAGATTCAGATGCAGTGCTACGCGTGGTCAAAGATCGGGAGAGCGCACAACTGTATCACGGACGGAGAACGACGCACGTGATATACAAGGGGATGGGTTAACTAGCTAGTGGTTCCACTGACGTGCGTGCGGTCACTTAACAACTCAAACCATATACCGCCTCGATTGCACAGCAGTTCAGCACCGACAATTGGCATGATTGCCTTTTAATTTCCTCGAGGCCTCACAAAAATTCACTGCGGAACGAACGCCATTTAAAAACCGTTCTTACAGTGCCGAGCTATAACCGTCCAAATCTCAATTCTTATGAACGACAAACTCTTCTTTTTTATTTGGATAATCCTCTCTTTCCTAAATCGTAATGGCTTCTCTTTTTCAAAACTCCAGAGGTTGGGAAAAACTTTTTTATCTAAACCTTTTAAATAAAGCTCCTGCTTCCAAAATAACCAAAAAAAAAAAAAAAACGATAAGGTTTTTTTTTTTTTAGCAGATGATCATTTTGCTCATCTTTCTTCTTGAGCTAGGACCACTGGACCAGTCCAATTCAATCCTCAAGTACTGGCAGCCAGACCTGGGCCACAACCAGTCACGACTTCCGGCCCATCAGTGGGTTTGTTGCTACTGTTGGAATTGGAGGACAAGAATTCCCTTTGACGAAGTTTTGGCAGCCCATCTCTGCAATGGACCTAAGTGGTGCATTGTCTGTGTGGGGTCTTTGCACCGTGGGCTTCTTGTATCAATTCTGTTGGGCTGGAGAAGGTAGGATATCAGGACAGCGCATTCTAATAAATCGGCCTAAATTCTAACCGGGCATATAACAATACCCATCATCCATCAGACATGGACAATGTCTCTGTTTCGATTAGAGGGCGCTGTAATTTTCTATGTATATTTAAAGAAATTAAATTGACATTTTTGGCTGGCTTTATATGATGATGAACCAATACTAATTGCAATGATCATCGAAGATTTGCAAAGACTTGCTAGCTAGTTGATATGTGCCCAGACTGTTCAAAGTGTGATGAGTGATTGTCAAGAGGATGATCGACTTTGGTTGAGTTTATTGACTAACCATTGCGTGAGTGTGTGGTGCAATGTCTCTTAGCCTGTGGTAGTGCAGGTATGGATCTCGGAGATTGTCAACGGTGAAGGTGAAGGTCAAGCAGGGTCTGTGTGTCGATGGACCGAGCGCGGTGAACGACGAGCGTTGAGGCTTGGACTGAGGTACTAGAGAAGCCAAGGGAATGAATGTGGTGGCTGACATTTGGATACATTACCAAGTGAAGAGTACGTAGGTAGAGGTAGAGGAGTAGACCATGTTGACCAAGTCAAGGCGGCAGTTGGCCAAGTCAAGCCCAGACACTAGAGGACTTTGGTTATTGGGGGACTAGCATCGACTTGTATTGAGATTGTGGATGGATGGTATATATACACGAGGTTTTTGATGGTCTGGACCTCAAAATCACCTAGACAATGGTTTCTCGGGTTTGGGCCTCAAAACCCAATTTGAGTTCTGTCTAGAATGGGAGGAGGCACATGACGTCATCATGAAGCTTGCATCAATGCGGCGCAAAGTCGTGAACGTGTGGCTATTGGATGCACAAATCTTAAGTTGGACCATTTTTTCCCTTAGGTCAAGTGGTTGAGCCCAAATATCTAAATGCGTATTGAAAATGTGTTATAGCTCTATAAATAATATAGGAGGTTGCCCCAACCAGCCATCTCTATAGTATTACATCTTTTGTCATTCCTAGCCTAACTCCTAGTAGTTGTAATTTTAATCCTTCACTAGTGGTAGTAGGCGCGCCTTCACACGCCAAGACATCTGCAGATTCGAAGACACATATATGTATACATCTAGCACACATACGATTGATAGCTTGGATAATTTGAATTACATAAGAAACCAGCAGTGCCTTAAGGTAGGGCATTATTACGGCTACATACGTCTACGTGTAGATTTTGAGGTTCCATTCTATTAGTAGATGTGGCACGGTCTTGATATATACAAACAAAGATATTGTAACAATGTGTCTATACAACACAACGTAGTTTGACCTAGAGTACACCTATATTTTACAAATCTAGGGTCATGTTAGTAACGTAATCCGTGATCATATAATCATCTTCAAGCGCAAAATATACAACTTCGGTATTGATACAGCTTTAGAATCGAGCAGACGGGTTACCTTATAGACATATTCACTTCTTGCCATTGGTTAGAAAAATCGTTTCCACTATTTTTTTTGATGAATCGGCGGGGATCCCCTACCTATTTTTTTTTAATTTTCAATTAAATGAAAGAATACAAGAGTGTAAAAAATTACAAGGCTTCTAGGCCCAAAGGGGAAAAGGAAAAAAAGATTACAAAGTAAGGCTATCTCTCCGGCTATCTAATTGCAAACGCCGAGTAGGTTTGGCTTTGATACACATAAAACCAAGTTCCTCTCTGAATTTTTCTTTCCATCTATCGAAATTAGCTTGCTCATTGTCAAAAACTGCTCTATTTCTTGTAAGCCAAATGCACCAACACGTTGTGATCATGATCTCTCTGAAGATGGGTCTGCCAAAATTTTCTCTTGCATCAATGACCATGTCTAGATGAGGCAGATTGAGATTCCAGTGAATGCCAATCAGGTTCCAGCATTGCATATTGAAAGGACACTCAAAGAATAGATGGAAACTTGTTTCAACATCCATAGAGCTATAGAGGGGGCAGCTGTAGTCGTCCAAGTGCATATTTTTCCTTTGTAGGAGATCTCTACGGTGGGCAATCTATCTCTGAGTAACAGGCAGAAGAAAAATTTGTGTTTACCCAGGTTACTAGATGCCCACATCCAGGAGAAAATAGGAGAAACAACAACTCTTTCTTGTAAACGTGAATAGGCTTTCTTGCTGCTATAGTTTGTTGTTCCCCACTTGTAGGTCCATGAATCTTGCAGCTGGGCATCTAGATTTAGTTCCTCAATGGTATTGGCCAGATCAGTCAGTTCAGCAATGGCCTCCTGAGACAAGGGCAGGATGAAATTTGTCTCAATCTCACTGTCAAAGAAATACTGGATTGAGCACTTTGGTTTCTTTGCAAAGGAGTGGAGGTGTGGATGTGAGACCTGAAGACATTGGTTTTCATTAGTCCAATCTTGGGACCAAAAGCTCACTGTATCTCCTATGTTTGGCTTGGGTATTGCAATCAAGCGAAATCATCAAAAAAGTTTGAGCACATCTTTCCACACCGAAGGAGCCAAGCGGGGCTCAAATGTGAGGGGTGTTTGATGGTTACTGTAAAATTTTGACCAGGTTAGGCTGACCCAAGGTAGCTCTTTCTTATTATAGAACTTGTCTAAATGCTTCATCAGTAGGGTATTATTTTGGAGCTTTATGTCAATAATACCTAATCCACCATCTTCTTTGGATTTACAGGCTATTTCCCAAGCAAAAAAGACAAGTCCCTCTTACCTCGCTGATATCTCCTTTGCTCCATAAACCATGCTTTCTATATTTGTCCACCTGTTCTATGACCTGGGGGGGTAGGTTATGACAACACATATAAAAAGTTGGCAAAGCAGTTAAGACTGAGTTGATAACGATTAACCTGCCATGATAGGATAAGTGCTTGCTGATTCCAGTTAACCTTCTTTCAATCCTGTTGAGAAGTGGAGAGAATTCTTCCACTGAGGGTCTGGTGGTGCCCAAGGGTAGCCCCAGGTAGGTGAATGGCATGCTGCCTACTTGACAGCCAAAGTTATTTGCAAGATCCTGGGTTTTGGCTGCTGAGATGTTAATGGGTACCAGAAATGATTTGTTGAAGTTGACCCTTAAGCCTGTTGATTCGGAGAAGGAAACAAGTGCTGCTTTCAGATTCATCAAGGACCTATCATCTCCAGGCATAACCAGCAAGGTATCATCTGCATACTGTAGAATAGGGTAATCCCCTCCAAAGTTGTTACCCAAAGGATGATCAATATCACCATCAGACCAAGCTCATGTTGACTATGGTTTGTAGTAAGTCAGCAGCTAAAACAAATAAGAGTGGGGAGAGGGGGTCACCTTGTCTGACACCTCTCTGACATTTAAATGGCTTGCCTGGGATGCTATTAAGGAGGACTGAAGAAGTGGTTGTGCCTAGAATGTTTCTGATCCAGTTAATCCATTTTTCAGGGAATCCTTTGCATCTGAGGACCTCTAGGATAAGACCATGTTCCACCATATCAAAGGCCTTTTCAAAGTCTAGTTTAAGGATCACAATTTCCTTCTTGGATTTATGGCACAAGTATGTCAATGGTGGCTGTCATCATCGAAAATGGAATGCATGCATCTCTCCAGATACCAGAAGACCTGACCGACCTTTTAGATGGTCTGAAGAAATATACCGTTTTTTTTTTTTTTTTTGCTTGTAAAAAGCCAGATCTGTCATGAAGAGGAGGATAACAAGACATCCTTGTTTATTTGTATGTACAAGCGGCTCAAGGTAATGTAGAAGATGGATCCTGCAAAGCATGGATATATTTGCAATGAATACAACAAATTTCTATTACAAATCTTTGGTTGGCGAGAGCAATGTCCAACACTCATTTGCATTGTGTTCTCCGGTACAATCCATTGAAGCGCAAAGTTAAGAGAAACATGACCAACTTGGTCAGTAAGTTTCTTACTATCAAAGTTCAGTATACAGATGACCAAGCCCATATGGAATCTGATTCGACGGTTGATAACGTGATATGATCGGCTATACGGAGGCTGCAATCTTTAGGGCAGCAACTGAACTCAACACATATATCACCAGTTGCGGTACAGTACTGTTGTAGCAGCACTAGTACAGCCCGTTGAGCCCCTTGCAACTCGCCTTCTAGTATCGCTAGGAGTAGCCTATGTGATTGGAAAAGCGATAGAGAAATTTCTTCTTTCTGGTGCTCCATTGTCCTTCAATGCAGCAAAAGTGGGAGCTGTTGCGGCGGCAAACTACCTTGTTAAGCAACTACATAAATATGCCAGGAGTGCACAATCTATGTTGCTCAAAAATGCAATTGCAGTAGCGGCACGGCAGCCCAAGGTGTACATAGCAGAGCTGCACAATTTAACCCACAATTAGAGATGTTGATCACATATATGAATTGTTGCCCCAAATTTGATGGTTGGATTTTTAGACTGCTGTGTTTAGAGAAGGCGAGTCCTTCTTACTAGGAAATGACACCAAGATTCCTCGGTTAGAATGATAAAAGGAAGCACATGAAGACAAAGGAGAATCTTCTTGATGATGTTAGGGCTTGCATTTTTGGTTGAGGTTGCATGTCGCTGTTTGTTGCATTTGGGATGTTTGCTCCACTAAACGTTTCTCTTCGACTGTATCTATTAGGCTTTCCGTGTGTGTTATCTTAACTCAGTACGTAGCCTTACCGTGCAAAACTCCTTCGAGGTTGGAATAAAACTATCTTTTATCTAAAACTTTTAAATAAAGCTCCCTGCTTCCAAAATCACAAAAGAAAGGGGATATAGTTCTTAATTGGCATCATTTTGCTCATCTTTCTCCTTGGGCGAGGACCAGCCTAATTCAAATCCAAGTACTAGCAGATAGAGCTGGGCCACAAGAGATACCAATCACCACTTCCGGCCGATCAGTAAGAATTGGAGGCGAGCAATTCCCTTTACCGAAGTTTAGGCGGCCCATATCTGCAATGGAGCTAGTTAAGGCCTGAAAGGATAATGGACTAGATCTCATATTCACAAGCCCATAACCTTGTTCCATTGTATTAAAAAAAAAAAACTTCGAACCAAACAAGCCGACAACCAAACGTTTGCTACCACGGCACGCTCAAATTTTACTGGGTTCGAATTTTTTTCCCTTTTTGTGAGAATTAGTAAATATATATATATCTTGCAATGTAATATGCACTTGAATGGTTATTTAGATGAACTGCGGCTCGGAGATTCACATCATTTGTTCCAATATGTTCTAAATTGTAACTCAAATGACCATAGATTGTAAGTTCAAGATGTGAATGGGAAAAATAGATACACGTACGAGGGCACTATGGAAAGTAAATATATGATGGTTGGAGAAATATAGGTATAGATTAGACCAGCCATCTCACCTAGGAACTTTTCGTTTCTAGCGTCCTACAAGTGAGTGAAGAATATGTTCCTTCACTCCTCCATCAGGGTAACCAAAACAACACCTAGTGCGCCTTTTCTTAGACAGAAGATAACAATAATAATAATGCTCAAGAGTAATGCACAGCATATAAAAGGCTCAAAGTAAAGTGCATCGACGAGATCCCAAAAGTTGTCGACATGTAGTATGTGAAATGCAACTATATTACTTAAAATACATACCCGTACATGTCGACATATGTGAAATGAAAAAAAATATTAGTGAACAAAAAAACATACAGAACTCTACTAGTACATACTATATAGGCCACGTTTAGTTGGCGAGAAATTTCTAACTTCTTCCCCACTTTCTCTCCATCACATCACATTAAATACACCAAAAGACGTATGTTTTAGAGTATTAAATGTAGATAAAAAAAATAACTAATTATACAGTTTTAGATGTACATTGCGAGGCGATTCTTTTGAGTCTAATTACTCCATGATAGGATGATATTTACCACTAACAAAACGAAACGTCTTCACGAATGTCCGATGTGACATTCGGTGCTAAAATTCTGCCCAACTAAACGAGGCCATAGTCTGGGTGTGCTCTCTATCTTCCTCTTGGCACGTCGAAAGGCAGCAGTCCAAGGAATCTTGGAGCGCGACCAACAAAATGTGTTCCCAGCTGAAAGAAAGTGTAGATCAGCAGGCAACAAACCCCATGGTTAACTTGAGCACCCACAACCACAACAGCTGGAACCATCGCGATCGCCTCTCTCCGGTCCCCGCGGAACCGGCCGAAGCATGGCAACGTGGCGGCGCAGAGAGCGCACAGTAACGCGCATGTTGTTCTCCTGGCGAAGCCGAACGATGATGATCCAGGCGATCTGGAGCCCCCATGGTTTGTCGCATGCATATGGGCCAGCCAGGTCGACCATACTGACGAGAAAGGCCGGCCTGTGCTGTTGCTCCCAGCAATCAATCGCTTTGCTATTGCTATTGGAACGCGAGCGTGCATCGACACGAGTGAGCAGTGCGCGTGCACATGATCACCTCCACGCACGGCCGGCACTCCTACCATAGCTCAAAAGGCTGCCAGCATGCCTGCCTGCACCCAGCTGATGATCGCTGACGCAGAGTCAGATGCTGTCCACACACAAACACACACCGCATGATCCACATCGGAATCCAGCTGATCGGCGGTCCGCCGTGGCCACCGACCAGCCACATGTCCGTCCCGGGTCCGACCGCTGTCCATGGAGGCAGGCATGGAGCCGCGCGGGCGGGCGAGCGCGCTCCCAGTCCCAGAAACCAAAGCCGTGTCCGCCGCGGCGGACGCATTCGCGCATGCGCGGGCGCTGGCGCTGGCGCGACGCCTTGCCGCCGTTACGACCGATGCGCGGCTGCGGTTGGTTGGGTCCTGAATCCGATGCCGCGCCATATGTCGGCAGCTCGGGTTCCCGACGCGATTGGGTTGGGTTCGGGTGCCTTTTTCGTTCCCCGATGGCCTCGTCGATCTCCAAATATACGCACGCCAGCGGGGCGGCCGGCGGCATCTGCTTCTGCTTCAGCAAGCCAGGCTCCGTCGCGCCGTGGAACATCTGTCTGGCCTCTAAACAACACAAAAAAGCGATCGATCATACAGTAAGGTGAGTGATGGCCTCGCGATCGATCATAAGGCGAGTGCTGGTGTCACGAGCAGAGCACGTGACGACGGAAGCAGGAAGCAAGGGCCCACCTGTCGGTGGCTAGGCGGCCAGGGAGCGTTCCACGCCAGAACGTCGGTTCCTCGAGGCGGTATCAGGCAAAGGTATAAGTTGCCCGCAGGGCGTTCGACGAAAGGATCGACTATCTTGTAACCGTCATTACCATAAACAGTAGCTTCTAGTTCTTGTTCTTAGCTGTGTAAGCGGATCTCCGCTCCTGTATCTGGCTAAACCTTGCCGTTATCAATAAAGCTCACCGGTTCCCTCCCAAATTCCGGTGAACATTCTGGCAAGGACGTGACAATTGGTATCCGAGAGCACAAATCGAGGGGAATTTTTTCCGATCCAAGGTCTTTGGCGCCGCGAGGAAACCTACCAAGCTTCGAGGACGGAGATGGCGGCGTCGATCGACGAGTTGTCCAAGACGGTGAAGACCATGGCGGCGGACTTGGAAAGCGTCAAGACCACGAGCACACGGTTTGCGGGCATCGAGACCATGCTCGCCACCGCATTGGACAAGCTCAGCGACTGCGGTCATGGCGCGCGATTGCGGAGACCTCCATCGGCTCCATCATGACGCGATCGCGAGCGGCAAAGGCCCGGATCCGGTTGGAGGCCAGGCCTCCCTCGCTACCGTCGCGATGCCTCCGCCTCCACCTCCTCCGCTACCGAAGCGGCGGCGGCGTTCAGCGGCGCCGGGCGTGTGCCTCAAGCCCGGGCGCCGCCACGGCTGCGAGTTCGCGGCGCGGTCACCTCAACCGGCGCCCGCCCGGCGTCGGTGACCGCGCGCTCGCCCAGCGAACGGCGTGGCGGTGGGGCTGGCGACCCACCGTCGAACTTCATTTCGGTATGACCACCGATCCCCTTCCCGGCATATATGGTTGCGCATGATTACGCATATGTTCATGCTTTGCCGTGGACCGCCTACGCCTAAGTTTGATTTTCCGACATTTGATGGCGAGAATCCGAGACGTAAGGCGTGATCATTGTGTCATCTATTTCGAGGTATATGGGGTTCAACCTGCGATGAAGACAAGATTCGCCGCGCTCAACTTCCAAGGCCTGGCTGCGGTGTGGTTGCAGTCAGTTGAGCACCATGGGAGGGTTACTGATTGGGACGGACTCGTGGAATTGGTGTTTGCCAAATATGACAAGGATCAATACCAACGGCGGCTCAAGCGGTTGGAAGGATTGAGGCGGTTGGGCTCTGTGGATGATTATCATGCTCGGTTTGAGAAGTTGGCTCATGGGATCTTGTTGTACAATCCGACCTATGATAACATCTACTTTGTTACGGATTTGTGTTGGGGCTCAAAGAGGAAATCCGCCGCTATAGCTCTGCATCGCCCCAAGATGTAGATCTCTTGCATATGAGTTAGCAAGACTGCAGGAAGATGAGTTACAGAATGCCAAGCCCAAGACATTTGGCAAGCAGTTCTCTAAGCAAGTGGATAAATCGGGGGAGAACATGATATCCAAGCCTCCAAGAACTGAAGTTGATGATAAGGTGATAGCTCTGAAGCAGTATCGCAGGAGAAACGGATTGTGCTTCAAATGTGGTGCCAAGTGGACACCAAAGACATACTTGTCTGGCGTATTCCCTTGCATGTGCTTTGCAAGAGCTATGGGATGCTCTGGACCCTGTTGAAGAAGATGATTCTACTCAAGTTTCAGCTGAGGAAACTCCAACTGAAGAAGGGTTGCATTGCATTACGGATACGACAAGGCTCGAAATAGCAAGAAGAAACAGACACTAAAGTTACTGGCAAGAATTGGCAAATATCAGGTGTTGGTCTTAGTAGATTCTGGTAGTATTGGCACCTTTGTGAGTTCAGTTATTTGAGTTGTTCTGACTTGGACTATTGATTTGTCGACATCAAACTTTCAAAGGCTGGCGATGGGGGTCGATTATCCCAGTACTCACATGGTTCCCGCATTGTAATTGTATGTTCGAGGGACACAAATTCAAATCGATGCTAGAATCATTGACCTACAATTTGCTATGACATGATAGTAGGGGAGGATTGGCTAAAAGCCGTGAGTCCAATATGGGTCAATTACAAGACAAAGGAAATGAGAATATCTGTCAAGGGCAAGAGGGTGTCATTGCAAGGCATCACGTAAACAAGTGCAACCCTGCTCTACTATTGGAGCTAGGAACCGGGTCAATTTGGTGCAATATGGGGCAATTTGCTCGTTGCATCCGGATGTGGGTACGGCCAGTTCGATCCACGGGAGCGGCGGTATATATCCGCTCAATCCAAGCTTCGAAACGGAAAGTTACGAACAAATTCAAGAACTCTTGGACAAATATGATCACATATTCAAGACAAGATATCGGCTACCACCACGGAGGGAGGCGATCATACTATTCGGTCGGTGCCGGGAGCCCGGCTGTGAAGATTAGGCCTTGTCATTACTCACATGCAAAAAAGATGAGATAGAGACTCGAGTCAAGCAAATGATGCGATCAAATTAATAAGACCAAGTACAAGTGATTTTGCCTCTCCGATTACGTTGGTAAAGAAGAATGATAGGTCATGGAGATTTTGCATTGACTATAGACATCTAAATGCCATCACCCAAAAGCACAAACATCCTATGCCCATAGTGGATGAGTTATTGGATGAGATCAGTGGAGCAAGGTGGTTTACAAAACTTGACTTTAGTGCTGGTTATCACCAAATTAGAATGGCTGTGGGACATGAGTCAAAAACAGCATTCAGAACTCATCAAGGCCTATATGAGTTCCTAGTCATGCCCTTTGGCTTGACTAATGCACCAACAACATTCCAAAGTCTGATGAACACATTATTTGCCAAGTTGCTGAGAAAGGGAGTCCTTATATTCATGGATGATATTCTCATTTACTCAAGGACTTTAGAAGAGCACATCAAGTTGCTTCAAGAGGTCTCTTTGCCATACTAGAACAGCATCAGTTTTTCCTGAAGAGATCAAAGTGTGTTTTTGCACAACCCTCTGTGGAGTATTTGGGACATGTAATTTCTGCTCAAGGGGTGTCCACAGATCCAACAAAAATACAAGCTGTGTTGAATTGGCCAAGTACCAAAGAATGTGAAACGATTAAGGGGATTTCTAGGGTCGATTTGGATATTACGAGAAAGTTTATTTAGCAAAGATGGGATGATCTCAAGACCCTTGACTGAACTATTGAAGAAAGGCGGTTTGTTTACGTGGACTCAACAGAGACGGAGGAAGCATTTCGAATCTTGAAGCGAGAAAATGGTGCAAGCACTGTACTAAGTCGTACGACTTTTCCAAGTCCTTCAGATTAGAAACGATGCTAGTGACTATGGCATTGGAGTGTACTGATGCAAGACAGTCATCCAATTGCTTATCTCGGCAAACATTTAAGCAAGAGAACTTCGAGACAATGTCGTTTATGAAAAAAGAATGCTTGGCAATCTTGCTTGCGTTGATAAATGGAGACCATATCTGCGGCATAAAGAAGTTCATTATTAGAACCCACCATAAGAGTCTGTTGCACTTAAGCGGCGAGAGAGTGACAAGCAAGATTCAAAGACAAAGCTCTAGTTAAATTGATGGATTTGGATTATCGGATCCAATACAAGAAGGGTATCACCAATGCGGCGAAGCGATGCCTTATCAAGATGTGATTCTAATGAAGAAGTGGTGGTCAGATCTCAATGTATTCCAACATGGATCCAAAGGCTTAAGGAGGGATATGAAGAGAATGAGCAAGACGGAAAACTATTACAAGAATTAGCCGTGGTTGGTAAAAATGAAAAGGGCTTTGTATTAGAGGAAGGAGTCATTAAGACCCAAGGCGAGGATATGGGTGGGTAACAACAAGACTTCTCGCGGCACATTTTGCAAGCTTTGCATGCCAGTGGCATTGGTGGGCATTCAGGAATGACTGCTACTTATAACAGAATCAAATCATTGTTTGCTTGGCCTCACATGAAGAACTTCGAGTACAAGAGTTTGTGCAACAATGTGACATTTGCCCGGCGAGGCCAAGGTAGAGCATACCAAACTACGGGATTATTGCAGCCCTTGCCAATTCCAACACATGCTTGGGAAGTAATTTGCATGGACATTGTCGAAGGTTTGCCTACCTCGAGAAAGGTATAATGCTATCTTGGTAGTCATTGATAAATACTCAAAGTATGGACATTTTATTCCTGTGCATCATCCTTATCTTTGCCATGTCAATTGCAAAAGTATTCATGGATCATGTTTACAAGTTGCATGGTATGCCAAAAAAGATTGTGTCATACAGAGATCCTGTGTTTGCCAGTAATCTGTGGAAAGAACTATTTGACAAATCTGATACTCAACTGCTTATGAGTTCAAGCTATCACCAATGCAGACAGATGGTCAAACTGAGAAATTGAACCAATGTTTAGAAGCATTCCTCGGATGCACAGTACATTCTTGTCCACATAAATGGAGCAAGTGGTTGTCAGTAGCTGAATTTTGGTATAACACTTCCTTCCACTCAGCCTTGGGTATGTCTCCATTTGAGATCATGTATGGAAGAAGTCCAAGACAGTTTGGGATTATCAAACCAACTCTGGGAGCCATCCCTGATCTGGAAGATTGGATGAAGGAAAGGGATCTCTTGAATAAAGTGGTTCAATTGCAGCTGCAAAGGGCACAGCAGAGAATGAAACACCAAGCTGACAGAAAGAGGATGGAGAGATCATTTCAAGTGGGTGATCTAGTGTATATGAAGTTACAGCCATATGTGCAATCTTCAGTGGCTGCAAGATCAAATAAGAAGCTCTCATTCAAGTTTTATGGTCCATACAAGGTCTTATAGAAGATTGGCACAGTAGCTTACAAGTTGGAACTACCAGTGGGCAGCAGGATCCATCCAGTCCTACATGTTTCTCAGCTTAAAAAGCACATTCCAAGACAAGTTCAGGTGTTTGAAGATTTGACTTCTGTAGCAACAGATCCTCTGGTCATCCAACAACCAGAACAGCTGCTGGAGGAAAGAATGATTCAGAGAGGTGCTCATCAGGTGAAACAAGTGTTGGTCAAATGGACTGATATGCCTCCAGAAATGGCGACTTGGGAGGATGCAGCTGAAGTTCCTCGAGAGCATGTGCTGGAGTTTCAGGCTGAGGACAGCCTGAATCCTAAGGGGACGGGAATATAACGAGCAGAGCACGTGGCGACGGAAGCAGGAAGCAAGGGCCCACCCGTCGGTGGCTAGGCGGCCGAGGGAGCGTTCCACTCCGAGCGTCGGTTCCTCGGGCGGTATCGGGCAAAGGTATAAGTTGCCCGCAGGGTGTTCGACGAAAAGGATCGACTATCTTGTAACCGTCATTACCATAAACAGTAGCTTCTAGTTCTTGTTCTTAGCTGTGTAAGCGGATCTCCGCTTCTGTATCTGGTTAAACCTTGCAATAAAGCTCACCGGTTCCCTCCCAAATTCCGGTGAACATTCTGGCAAGGACGTGACAGCTGGCCTCTCTCTGTGCGTGGTCCGTCCCCTTGCTTGTCCGAACATACTGCATGCATGTGTCAAGGACGGCTGATTATTGGCTGAAACAACTGTAGCATCCACTTCGTCTTGTCTCTGTACATCAGAGACGTACGAGTACTCCGTACTGTGTATGTGCCCACCACTCATCATCGACGCCCAAGCTAAGCTCAACAGTATACCATGGTTGATCGGGACACCAAGGTTAGCTCTGCTTTTTTAAAGCAAGCACGATGGTGCCCGCGGTAACGACTAGCGAGACCTCATTACGGGAATCCATTGCTTTCAAATTTCAATTAGCTGGACCACACGTCCAATTGTCTAGAGTACTAAAGAGATTGGTTATTACAAATTCTTATTCTTATCAGCGACCTTATAGTGACCGTGACCGGTTAGTGCTTTCTAGGATGAACTAGGTACTGCCGTACTGGAGAGCCCACTTTCTAGGAAGTCTTGTAGGGCACTTCACTGGGTTGAAACATATAATATTCTCTGTTATAACTTACTTTAGCTTTGTACTATCAAGTTTCTCTATTTTTAAAAAAGTTTTAACATATATAATTTAAAACAATTTGATATCAAAAGATATTTGATGTTGGTGTATTAGGAGTTAGAACAGGACCAAAATCTATTATATTCTATACAGCATTGTTAAAAAGAGCCCCACGTAACTGAGAGTGCCTAAAGTTTACAAGATTAATTAATAAGAAATATACAGTTACATTATTTATCATGATCTAATGATTTAGATTTATATGAAAATGCAAGTCACATACTAGTATATAGTAAAACCTATGTGATGTACTAAAAACTAAACAATCTCGAGTCTATGTCCGTGTCAATGAAGGAGAGAAGAAATACAATAAACAAAGAGGAAATAAAAATTGTTATTATGACAAGCTCACAATCTTTTTTAAAAAAATTACATGCTCACAATCATAGACATGGTAGGTAGCTACACCGACGACTTACCCGGAGGATGTGGTCAAGAAGCAAGATTGCCCAACCAACCACTAGAGGTGATGGAGGTCAATTATAAGCGCGCCTACATCTCGCACTAGCGCGGCCCACCCACCTCTCTGATTTCTCTTTTTTAAACTGCAGTAGTAAAATAATAGCCTCGTTGATTTTAAGGACGCTTGAACAGAGCAGCTACTGGAGCTTCTAGGAGGTGAAGTGGGGTTCTTGGCCTTTACCGTCTCACGCACGCACGCACGCGCCAAGATTCCTCGAGTCCTCTCTTGCCTGTCTGGTCAGTCACGATAACTAGTGAGACGTCAAGGGTTGTCCCCCATCCGGGTCCCCCGGCCTCCTCCTCAGTCCGTCACATATTTACAGCACAGTTCATTGCAATTGCATCGCATGTGAGATCGATCTCTCAGGGAAAAGTTAACAAACACTGCTTAACTGGTCCTGAAACCGGACGAGTGAGATACAGGACGGAAACAAGAAACAGCCCATGTTATTTCCGTTGCCTCGCGTGGTACCACCCTGCTGCACCGCACGTAGGAGTACAGCAGTCACGTCACCCATCTTTCAGCTAGTCAGTCAGTCTTGTCTTCTTCCATCAGCTCCCTACGGCGGTGGAGTATTTCGCACAGCTTGCTCACTGATGGCAACCACCGCTCGCCGCCGGCCACGGCCAGCCTCCCGGCAGCCGCCTCCCTCTTGCTCCGCTCGCCCTCGCCGATCCGAACGAACGAACCTATCGCCGCGCTGGTCGACACGGATGGACGGACGCGGCTATAAAAACTGACGACCATCGAGCGAGCTAAGGGTATGTCGTCATGGACGGATCAGAGATCGTCTTGTGCAGCAGAATTTGTGGAAAACTGGCGCCGTAGAGCGCGATCGCTTCCCGTTGGCGACAAAAGCTGGGTCAACCCGCGCACTGCACAACGCCTCCTACCGCCCACGATTAAACAACAACGAAAGCGACCGTGCCCTGCTCAGGTCCATGCGCCGGCGCCACGGCCACATCCACAGCCAAAGCCAACGCAAACGCGGCGTTCCGCTACCGCGCCACCCACCGCCGGGGATTAAACAAAAGCAAAACCACCCTGCGGCCGGCCTGCTGCCACCTCCTCCTGCCCCCGATCTCTTTCTTCCCTTCCCTTCCATCCCTCCTCGGCGCGTCGGAATCGAATACTTGCTGTATGCCGAAAACAACGGGCTCCTCCCAACAGCATCTTTCGGAAGGAGGGAGGGAGACAGTAGAGATCGAAGAGGGGGTACCGGTGGGGCGAAACGCGTCGCTGCCACTGGCTGGCTAGGGCTAGGCACACCAATCCGGCAACCACGCTTTTCAACGTACCTGCTCGGCAGTCGGCACGCGTTGAGCTGAGTTGCCGCGCAATTGTGACACTCTCTCGTCATCGCCCTTTTCCTCCACCTCCATGCCACCGCGAATATTCGCCGCATGTACTAACTGGGCTTTGTACCTTTTGCACTGTATATGTAAATGCCAATATACGGAGCTGTGTCGAAATACCCTCGGCAATCAGGAATTCGTGTGTTCTAGAAGTAGCATGCAGGAAAGAATGCGACGGTAGCAAGTCTCACGATTTCACATACGATCCAACGCTGTGCCCCATTTAGTTGTCAAAAAAAAAAAAAAAACGCTGTGCCCCATTTTTCTGTTTTATTTATGCGTCATATCGATCTTTGTTTATTTGCTGGAATTTGCCATTTTTTTTTATACCACCGTGGAGGCTGGTGCGCGAATGCTTCAACTTGCATCGCTGCCTTGGTGTTGCTTCCATGTGAAATTGACAATTTTTAACATGGGGAACACACGGATTAGCTTAAAATTTTGGTTTTCCACAATTGTATCTTAAGACTCTATGAAGATGTTTTGTTACTCTTTTTTTAAGCATATATGTGCAAGGTTTGTGGCATTGTAATCTTTTGTTGTTACCAATGCTCCCATGATGACTTCTACTGCCTCATTAAATCAATATACCTAGACTGAGGGTTTTGGTCAGTGTCTCTTGGAAGCCATGTTCGAGGTTAACTTTATTTGTATTTAAAAGTTGACATATAAATATTTTTTGATGACATGTCAACAAAAAAGATGAAACTCAGTTTACAACTCTAGTTGAGTGTGAAATTAAATGTTTACTAAACAAAAAGAATGGAACTATGTATTTTAATTAAATGTTTAATCAATGACAAGAGAGTATGTCTAGTCTAGATAAATAATCACATAAAGTAGTTAAATAGTTGTCTCCTTCGCTTAAGGATAATGTGAAAAATAAAGAAATACACTCGTCAAAATATGTATGCGATATATGTAGAAAAGTAGCGCATTCATTCCGCAACTCAAAATTCATCAAAAAGAAAAATTGCATCTAGAAATCAGCATGTGTGTGTCAACCACTAATCACATCGCTGAGTGCAGTTTAGTTGATCAACGTCCTAACCATTGTTTCTTCAAAGAAAAACCCTATAAAACCATCCGGCCCCAAATGCTCTAGAGCAAGGAGGCACACCAAGTCAAGTCATGCTCTTTCACATTAGACCAAGGGAGTCTGGGAAGGAATACCGTGTGGTGTGCGTGTTGGCATAGCATTTCTCATGTGGGTGCAAATGGGAACCGGCATATTCTCAGCTTCTCATCACTTTGCAATTAACTACTCCTACATGTATGTGCTAACCAACTATAGTTAATGCGAAGTGTCGACATATCGACCCCCATCCTCCAATCAGCGAAGGGGCCCACGCCTTTCCCTAACCCTTCTATTTCTTGACGAGTTGCTGTCCAATTTCAGATCGTTTTCTATTTATTTATTGTTTTTCCCTTTCCATCCTCCACACGTCCAAATCTGTCCGAGGGTCCCCCATGGACGAGTAGACTGTCACAATCTCCTTTCGTGTTTTGCTATAGGAGTAGCCAATAATCCAACACTAATGCTGCCCCTGAAACTTAGCACAGGACACTAATGCACCACCAAACTGACAAATTTCATGATTAGATTAGACTACTGAAATACTCCCTCCGTATTATTTGTATATATTAAAAATAGGACCTAGCTAATTAAGCAATGTTCATCGATTGCTCTAGCCTCAGTGCTAGCATGGGAATTCTGTCGGAAACACTTGTTTTTTTTTTTCTTGCGGAAATAATTTAGCCTTAGTAGAAATAGAAACGCTAGAAAATAGTATCCTGGATCGAAATGCGTTCTTGATTAAAAAAAAAAAATTCTGAATTGGCAGGTAATTGCAGTACTTGCAGTAGAGTAAAGCAGATCATTCATTAATATTAATAATACTAGTAGTAACCAAGATGAATTAATTTTAATAATAGTGGTAGTAGTACATCGACGGAGCCTCTCCGGGGAAAAAAATGCCAAAAACAGAGGCTTTAATCTCTACTCTCTTCCTCAGCGATCATCACGACTAGAACACGCGAAGAACCAAAATACAAAAGAAAGACAAAAAAAAAACTCATCGAACCAATCCACAACTGGATTAAGGCCACACTAATCAAGCGGAAAACCTCCTCTCTTCCTCCTCCTCGAGGCGAGAACGGGATCAACGAGGCCGCGGCGGGCGGCACGCATTGCCGCCGTCAAAGGTGGGCGGCGGCGGCGGTGCCGGGCTGCCGACACTGGTTTGTCGGTCAGTCCTGGAAGCCGGTCTTCTCCCAGATGGCGTTGCGGACGCGGCGGAGGTCGCGGCCCTTGAGCGTGCGACCGACGCCCTCGCGCACGGAGAAGGACGCCGCGGCGCGTTCCCGGCCCTGCACCACCTCGTGGGGCGGCACCCAGCGCCGGCCCCCGGTGCCGGTGCCGGCGGCCGCCACGTCGACGTCGTTGGTGAACGCGTCCGTGCGGTCGTTGTGCGCCGCGGACCAACCCCGCGTCCCGGTGTACTCGGCGCCCAGGATCTTGGACCAGTCCGGGACGTTGACGGGCACCGACGACGGCGCGGGGCCCGGACCCAGAGCGCCGCCACGCGGCTTCTGCTTGGACGGCTGCGCGGCCACCGGCGGCGACCGCGCGTACGGGTCGGCCACGGAGGAGGACAGGAACGACGACGACGGAGAGAACGACGCCGGGAAGCCACCGCCGCCCCAGATGACGTCAGCCTCGTCGAGCTCCACGCCATGGTCGCCGCCGCCGCCACCCACAGGGTGCACCGCCGGCGCGAACAGCCGGTGCGACGCGACCATGGAGAAGCTGCTCCGGCCGGCCATCACCGAGGGGAACGAACGGCTGGTCTGTGACTGTGACTGGAGTAACACGAAGGAACCACCGCGCGCGGGTGAGGAGAGGAAGGTAACCTGTGGAGAAGTGGTTCGCGTCTAGCAACGGGTGGAGGAGGCGCGGGCTTTATAGCGGTGGCGATGGTGGGGGACGGGGAGATGTGGATAAGGTTGATCGGCGTCGCGCCGTGACGGAAGTGGGCGCGCCGGTTGCCTGAATTAACGAGTCTGCCACCAGTGGCGGTGGTGGCCTGGTGTCAGCGTCGGTGAACGGTGAGCTGGCCCCGGGCGGGAGGAGCAGCAAAAGACGGGACGGACGGCTGCGAATTTATCGGGGTGGAGGCCGTATGCCCGTATGGGCAAGGCGTATTGCTGCCACTGTGCTTGCTTGTTGCGTTCTCGCACAAGACGACACGGCTTACAAATCCTTACACACCGACGTGTATTTTTTTTTTTTTTGAAAAACACACCGACGTGTACTGTCTGTATGTCAGTTGAGCGAGTACTCCCTCCATCATTTTGAAAATTTCGATTTAGATTTTTCAGATTTTTGTTTGACTTTCGTTTTATTTAAAAAAATTTAAATAAATATTATTTATTTTGTTATGAATGATTTTATTGTTAAACATACTTTGATGACGATTTATTTATTTTATCTTTTGCTTAAAATTTTTGAATAAAATAAGCGGTCAAACACAAAGTCTAAAAAGATAAAAAAAACAACATTTTTAAAGAGACAGAAGGAGTATGATGGGAACGGTTTTTTTTTTTTGAAAAGGCATTGCAAATTTATTTGAGGAAGCATATATATGCAATAATTTCCTAAATCCATGATGCACTAGTATTTACCATTGGAATTTCATATTTGCTTAGTTCCCTCATTCCAAATTTTATGTTGTTCGTTTATCACTCTTATATTGATAAGTTTGATTAAACTTGTTAAACTTATCCAGATAGAATGGCAGATCTCCCTACGCATATCAGATGCGCATTGTGTTGTGTCCAGGCTTTTTGTAAAGAGCTTATTACACTAGCTCACAGTAGCAACGCCTTTACGCTGTGTTGACCCACCCGTCCTTGCTCTTGCGTGGGATTCCTGAGCGGCAAACAATTCGCACAGGCCATTTCTGTAAAAAGCGTGAAAAACTGTGGCCGCGACCCCATAACCCATGGTAATTAGTACAGTTTCATCACTTCATATCCCTGTTCCAGGACGATCAATCATGATTGCGTGAAAACCGTCTTTCCAGCCCCGAAAGGCGCATCACACCAAGCGCCCACCAGTAGCAAGACGGACGGACGGCTCTCACCGCGCACCCCTCTCCATCGGACGGCTGTCATGTGCCATCCATCCCCTATGACGCTGGAACGAACGAACTGCTGGATGGAGTGGATCGCGGAAAACGACAGCAACCAGGGGCGGCGGGCCAGGCGGAACAGCCGTGGTTCAGGAACTTCCAGCTCGCACCACTCGCCATTATTGGTGCAGTGCAGCAGGGCAGTGTGTGGTGGTGGGGAAAAAACGAACGAACGGGGGTCCTTCACCTTTTCTTTTCGCGGCCGGAACCTCCCTCCACTCCATGGCCGTGTCGCGACGCGCCGGCCAGCGGCGGAGCGCCGCGTGTCGAGTCGGAAGAGGGCCGGGCACTTGGCAGGCCGGGAGAGGTCGTGCGGCCGGCGTTCACGTGACCACCGGGACCCGCCCGCGCGGTAGCAGCGGGGACTGGACTGTCACCTGCTTCCGGCTGGGGGGGGGGGTGGGGGTGGGGGTGGGCCCCCAAGGATCCGAGGCCACTCGCTAGTAGTAGGAGTAGTACGGTCCCTCCCTCCCGAGCGTTTAAATGGAGCGTCGCGTCGTGTAGGAGTAGTACCTCGTGTTGGTGTTAAGGGAGCAGCGTCGTCCTGCGCCTGTGGTCCGTCCGGTGGCGCCTCGCTGTGATCCACCACCGCTCGCCGCTGGACGCTGGACGCTCTACTGTGCGTGAGCGGCGGCTACGGACGGCGCAGCAGCAGTAGATGCTGCGTCGCGACGAGGGGCCTGCAGCCTGAGCCTGGTCCTCTGCTCTGGCTCTCTGCCTCTCTACCCAAACGGATTTCCGGAACGGCGTGTACGTACACGCAAGAAGTGAAGGAGACGTAGTATGCTGTTATGACCGGCCCATGGGCTGCCCGTGTTGGGCTGTAATAGCTGAGTAGTGAGTCCGGTGTGTGCACGGCAGCGGTATTAAGCTGACCGTTGGTGAACCTTGTGGCGTGTGTTGTATCATTCTGAACATTTCGTTTCTAATCCGGACAACCCCGCGGATCCCGGCCGCGTTCGTCTCTTCTTCCTCTCGTTCATGCTCTTCCCAACCTAGATTCCGATTCCAGTTACCCAAATTACCAATTCCAGTACCAAATCGAGAGAGAAGAGCATAACAATTGGTATTCGGAGCAGGTTGAAATTGGGGAAATTTTTTTCTCCAATTCGATCCGCTGGCGCCGAAGAAGAGACCCGCCTACCAGATCGCGATGACGACCTCCATGGATTCCATGGCGGAGATGATGGAGAAGCTGTCTACCCAGTTCGCAGGGTTCCAGTCCCTGCTACAGACCTCCGTCGACAAGCTGGATACGTTGGAGACCTGGAGGACCACCGCGGACGCGAACATGGGGACTCTGTTGACTCGCCTCGACTCGACCGACCCGCCTCGACGACGCCGCGGGCGCTGACGCAGCGCTAGAGTTTCGTCGCCGCCACCCCCACCACCGCCTCGCGCCAGCCGCCTACCGCTTGAGCCCGCGCGTGGGGTAGGTGACCCGCCTCCACAACCGCCGAGGATTACCATCCACGGGGCGGCAACGACTGGCGTCGTCCCGTGGGATTGGACCTCAACGTCGCACCGGCCGACCGAAGACGGCGACGGCGCCCGCGAACGACATGCCCATGGGGCCCGGCGTGGGGCGGGTGATGGGTCCGTCGCCGAACTCCGGTCCGCGGTATGATTCACCACCGCACCCCCTTCCTATGCGCGATGATGATTCCCGTTTCAATCGTCCGCCCTTTCCTAAGATGGAGTTTCCAAAATTCGATGGTTCTAATCCACGTTGGTGGCGGGATCAATGTGATTTGTATTTCGAGGTGTACAAGGTGGGACGAATCCATGAAGACGCTTTGCCGGACTCAATTTCAAGGAGTTGCAACAACCCGGTTACAATCAATGGAGAGACAAGGTCGGATTCGGAATGGAACAATTTGGTTGAGTTGGTCTTCACCAAATTTGATAAGGATCGGTACCGAGTGTGCTTCTCGGGCGCTTGGACTCTCTCAAGCAATCGGGCTCGATATTGGAGTATCGGCATGAATTTGACAGGTTAACTCATGCGGTGTTGATGTACAACCACGGGTTTGATGAGACATTCGTCGTCACCGTTTCATGAGTGGATTGCGTGATGAGATTAGATCTCCGATTCTTACGCACCGTCCCCAGGGGATGTTGACACGGCAAGTGCCTTGGCTCGGTTCGGGAGCATGAGCTAGAGCAGCAACGGCCGCCCAAGTCGGGGGGAAGAGAGTCCTATAAGAAGTCCAAGCATTGGGTCTATGATAAAGGGAAAGCGGTTGATGAAGGCACCTCATCTCGCAAGGCCCCTTTACCCAAATAACTGAAGATAAGGTCACTGCATTGAGGAACTTCAGGAGAAGAAATGGGTTATGCTTCAAGTGTGGAGAGAAATGGGGGCATGACCATAAGTGTCCACTCATATATCTCGCATGTCTTTGGAAGAGTTGTTGGAAGCAATGGATATAGAGACTTTCGGTGATGAATTGGATGTGCCCATTCCCTCTGTGACTCGGATCCTCAAACTGTTATGCAAGTTCGAGACAACACCTTCCGGTGACAAAAGCCGTGCCAAACCTTGAAGGCTGGCGGGCTCATATTGGGAAACACGATCTTGGTACTCATTGATTCTCGGCGTGTTGGGACTTTTATTAGTGATACTCTGGTTCAACGATTGAAGCTACATCTTGACCCGGTGTGATGCAATGACTTTGAGCAAAATTGAGAAGGCGGTCGGATGTTGTGCAATCGGCAAGTATCCAACTTAAAATGGTTCATTCAAGGGCACCAATTCAGTTCTGATGCTAGAGTTTTACCACTAAAATGCTATGATCTGATTGTGGGTGAAGATTGGTTGGAAGCCCATAGTCCCATTTTGGTGGACTACAAGACAAAGAAAATGACAATCACCAAGGACAGCAAGCAAGTTGAGTTGCAAGGTGTGGTTGATAATGCGAATCGGTGCAAACCAATCTCTAGCGAGAAACTCTGGAAGGCTTCGAAGGGGAGCAATCACCCACTGTATTCAGGTCTCAGCTCCAGGGTTAGACTATGCCATGCCATCTATTTGTGCTATACAAGCACAGTCAACTAGCAGCTCTCCTGAACTAGTGCCCCAATCTATTTCTGCCCTTCTGGATCAGTTTGCCCCATTGTTTGAGGAACCTACATCCTTACCTCCACATAGAAGTGCTGATCATAAGATACCATTGGTACCAGGAGCTCAGCCTGTTAAGGTCAGACCATATAGGTATTCACCTGTGCAAAAAAATGAGATTGAAAAGCAGTTGCAATTGATGCTACAGCAAGGTTTGATCAGACCCAGTGAGAGTTCATTTGCCTCTCCAGTCCTACTGGTAAGAAAGAAAGATGGTACCTGGAGGTTTTGTGTAGACTATAGGCATCTTAATGCTATTACAGAAAAAAATAAGCATCCTATGCCTGTAGTTGATGAGTTACTTGATGAGTTAGCTGGGGCTAAGTGGTTCACCAAATTGGATATTAGATCTGGATATCATCAAATATGCATGGCAGCTGGTGAAGAGTATAAAACTGCCTTTAAAACTCATCATGGCTTATTTGAGTTCCTTGTCATGCCATTTGGTCTAACCAATGCACCTGCTACATTTCAAAGTTTCATGAATACCATATTTGCTGCATTATTGAGGAAAGGAGTACTGGTTTTTATGGATGATATCCTGGTATATTCTGAGACATTGGAGCAACATGTAGCATTATTAAAGCAAGTGTTTGAGATCCTACAGCAGCATCAGTTCTTGATCAAAAAGACTAAATGTTCATTTGCAACAAATGCTGTTGAATATCTTGGTCATGTCATTTCAGACCAAGGGGTCTCTACTGAACCTTCTAAGATTGAAGCTGTGCAACAGTGGCCCAGTCCTCAGAACATTAAGCAGCTCAGAGGATTCTTGGGTCTCACTGGATATTACAGAAAGTTCATCAAGGGATATGCCATGATTGCAAAACCTTTATCTGATTTACTCAGAAAAGATGTCAAGTTCACTTGGACAACCCAAGCTGAAGTAGCCTTTCAGTCTCTCAAAAAGGCATTGATCCAAGCACCTGTTCTGGCTGTACCTGATTTCAAGAAACAGTTTGTTGTGGAGACAGATGCCAGTGAGCATGGAGTGGGAGCAGTACTTATGCAAGAGAACCATCCAATTGCTTATCTCAGCAAACCTTTGGGTCTCAGAAATCAAGTACTATCAGTTTATGAGAAAGAGTGTCTGGCCATACTGTTAGCCATAGACAAGTGGAGATGTATTTGTTAAACCAACGGTTTATCATTAGAAACGGACCATCAAAGCCTGCAGTTTTTGACAGACCAGAGAGTCTCTACTAAGCTTCAATTGAAAGCATTGATGAAGCTGATGGACATGCAATACATCATTCAGTACAAGAAAGGCATTACAAACAATGCAGCTGATGCCTTGTCCAGATTTGATTGGAATCAGGAATTGCAGGCTATCTCACAGTGTGTGCCAACATGGCTTCAGAAGTTAAAAGAAGGATATGAAGAAGATGAAGTCTCCAAACAGTTGTTAACAGAATTGGCTGTTACTCCAGAGAATGCCAAGGGATATATCTTACATGAAGGAATAATCAGACAACATGGTAGAGTTTGGGTGGGCAATAATAAATTAGCCCAACAAATATTCTTCTTGCATTACATGACCGGTGGCCTTGGTGGTCATTCGGCATTAAGGCAACATATGCTAGAGTCAAGCATTTATTTGCATGGCCTGGACTTAAAGACACCGGTGGACACATTTGTGCAGCGATTGCCCGACTTGTCGGCGAGGCTAAAACTGAAAGGATCAAGAGTCGGGTTTACTTCAACCATTGCAAATTCTGGACAAGCTTGGGAAACAATATGCATGGATTTTGTGGAAGGTCTTCCTCGGTCCGACGGGTATAATGCCATCTTGGTAGTAATAGATAAATTTACCGGATATGGTCATTTCATACCTATATCTCATCCATATCTTTGCTTTCGAAAATTGCACAAACATTCATGGACAATGTTTACAAATTACATGGCATGCCCCAAGAGATAGTCTCGGATAGAGACGAGAATCTTTACTAGTGATCTTTGGCAAGCATTATTTGATCACGAGTGATACAAAACTAAAGATGAGTTCTAGTTATCATCCGTAGTCGATGGAATGATGAAAGGCTAAATCGAGTTTAGAAACATTTTTAAGGTGTACACTGAATGCTTGTCCTACAAAATGGAGTAAATGGCTTCCTGTTCTTTGAATCTTGGTATAATACAACAGTTCATACTGCTTTGGGCAAAACTCCATTTGAGGTTATGTATGGATATTCACCAAGACACTTGGGGATTGATAAGCTCAAGTTGGAGTACGATTACGGATCCGGATAGTTGGATGCGGGAAGGGAACCTGTTGTGCGAAGTCATCAAACACCATTTGAATAGAGCTCAACAAAGGATGAAAGCACATCTTGACAAGAACGGGGACTGAAAGAGAATTTGAGGTTGGTGATATGGTATTCCTCAAGTTGCGGCCTTATGTGCGAGTCTTCTATTGCTCCAAGAAGCCATCATAAGCTCTCTTTTCGGATTTTATGGCCCTTATAAGATTCTCCGAGAAAATTGGTACGTGGCCTCTGAGGTTAGAACTCGCCACCGGATGCCAAGATCCATCCGGTTGTGTGCATGTATCACGGTGAAGAAGCAAGTACCACCACATCTTGAGGTGCAACCCGATCTTTCTTCTTCTTTTGTCTAGAGCCCGTGCGGGTTATTCTACCGAAAACGTTTCTCGGGGACCGATCCATCGCTCGTGGTCTTTGGGGTGGTTCATCGGCTGGTAAAAGTGGCAAGGGCTGCCTCGCTTCTATGGCAACATGGATGGACTCCAATTGGTTGCTGCATGACTATCCCGATCGGTGCGGGGTAAGCAATCACTTGATTCGTTGGTCGATTCTGGCGGCTTGAGGACAAGCGGCATCTAAAGGCGGGAGGAATGTTATGACCGGCCCATGGGCTGCCCGTGTTGGGCTGTAATAGGCTGAGTAGTGAGTCCGTTACGATTGTGTGCCACGGCAGCGGTATTAAAGGCGACCATTGGTGAACCTTGTGGCGTGTGTTGTATCATTCGAACATTTCGTTTCTAATCCGGACAACCCGCGGATCCGGCGCGTTCGTCTCTTCTTCCTCTCGTTCGTGCTCTTCCCAACCTAGATTCCGATTCCAGTTACCCAAATTACCAATTCCAGTACCAAATCGAGAGAGAAGAGCATAACATATGCGCGTAGGAGTACTGTAGTCTGTAGAGAGCGGCATCGTTGCAATTGCAACGCGCTGTGCTGGCAGTGCTGCTGCAGATCTGCTAGGTCAGAGAGAAGCCGTTGAGTTGACTTGGGATGGTAGGAAGAAATGAGGAGGAGGAGCTGCATCCTGCAGGGGAGACGTGAAGCTAGCTGTACATGGACGCGTGTACTCCATCTCTATCGAGAGGTGCTAGGCAGGCAGCAGGGCACACGGCATACTAGTACGTGTCACGTGTGCTGGTGTGGAGCGCAACCACGAGTGGACTTATTGGTTCCGGAGTACGGACGGAGGTCAATTAGAGCAGCAAGTTTAACATATCCACCTGCACACGCACGCCTCGCTCTCAGGCAACCAACGTTGACCACAGATGCGTTGCAGGCTTACTAGTACTGTACTTACTTGGTTGATCCACTTGATCGGCCCACCATTGCGTCCACACGTACGTGAGTTGGATAGATAGAGTAAACCTGAACCTGCCTGGTTGTTGGTTCGCCTAAACTGGGTCGGGGATGGGTTGGTTAGGTTAGCTGAGTGAGCTAGTTGTCCAAGTTGTCTTCCTTAGTTAAACCGGTGACGTGTGATTTGACCTCAGCTGAAGCGGTGCATTGTCAACGGCTCGAGCGAGAGGATGTGCCGTGTCCGTGTGTGCATCCAGGCCAACAGTCGCACCAGCACGCAAAATGGAAAGGAAGGACAAACACACCCGGAAGCATGGCGCCCCGGCCGTCGGCGGATTACTCCGACGAGACAATAATGTGCTCGTTTCACCAAGCTTATACTACTATAGTTTATTACTAACCTCTCTCTCGCATGTTGCTGCAGCTATGGATGCCGGTCAATGCTCGTGCGCATCGATCCGGCGGCTACTGTGGGGTGAGTGAGTGCGTCACTTCACTTAATCCACACATCACAAAAACAAATCTAAATTCTAATCCAAAGTGAAGATGCTTTGCCGCACCAGCACGGCCGCTGCGCACATGCGTGTGGTGGCCCGTGGTCCGTGGGCGCACGCGGGCCGCGCGCGTCCGTGCGCGCTGGGGTTTAACTTGCCCCAACGACAGGCATATGGACAGCGGGCGAGAGCCGAGACGAGACGCAGACAGCTTTCGGAGTTGGGAGGAGCCGATTGCCCGATGGTTTTGCAACAAACGCCGTCGATCGGCACGTCGTCGTCGGCATCTGCCATCGCATCGATCGTCGACCTGCATGTATGCAGTTGGCGAAGAAGCGGTTTACCAGTACACTACACAGGTGCCCACTTGGTGCAAGGCTGTCCACTCCATTCATGCATCTGAATCTGATCGATGTGAACGTCATTGCGTCGCCTGCTGATACCTGATTAGATGGTACAGTACACGCGTAGTTTACTAGTACTGGCATTATTTGTCGCGGATTGTTTAAGGCGGCAACAGCTGTAGTTTGCCCTCAGAACAAGGAAAACACTGGAAAAAGGATCGTTGGGAGATGGAAAAAAAAACAAAGATCAATTATAGTAGCATCAATACATATATATATACTCCGGGGATTCGCGGCCTGGATAACGTTATCTGCCGGCCAGGGGGCACGGCCTTATCCACTCACCACGCACGTCTCACGTACTAGCTCTTTGGCCCCTGCATTGAGCGCTTTGTTTTTTTGTGTTTTCGGGAAAGCTTGCTTGATTCCAGCGTATTATTCAAGCTGCTGCGCCAGTGCAGTGCCAGTGCGCGCGATCGAGTGTAGTAGTTTACGGCCATGTGGGCAAGTGGCACACATTGCATCTGATGATAGAGTGAGAGTTTATTACTACTAGTATAGTGTGTGATGAATGTGGGGGGTTTCTTTACGGGATCTCATGGTTTGTACCATTGGTCGTAACTGGTTTGTACAGTAACCAGTGATGGGAATGAACTTGGGAGCCGAAAGATAGCACCACCATGACGTGCGCCCCGTTGGCATCTGCACGGAAATGGGAGAGGAACATCATTACCCGATGGATCCAGTTCATGGTTGTTTGATTTGGGCCTCTACCTGAAATTATGATGGGTCATGGGCTCATATATGGCTAGGCCAGGCCTGACTGCTGTTTTGTTTTGGAAAAAGTCTACTTTCGCGCTTCAACTTTTGCGAAAGTCGATTTTGGTCCCATAACTCCAAAAAAACCGGACAAAAACAGTCCTCAACTTTTCAAACCATGCAGATTTCGTCCCTCGGCGGGTTTGGCGGTGGGTTTGCTACAGTAGCTCCGGTTTTTGCTACAGTAACCGTGGTTTCGTTTTTTCCCTTTTCTTATTTATTTATTTAATTTGAATCTTTCAAAAATCATAGGAAATCACGTGAAAATTCATAAAATAGAAAATCCAATTTTGTTGGACTCCACATGAGTAGAGCTACGCAATGAATATATAATATGGTATACTTTAGTACAAAGTTTTTACTAGAAGGTTTTGCCTTTTTCCTTTTTATTTATTTCACTCAATCTTTAAAAAATCATAGTAAATTATAGAAAAATTATAAAATAAAAAAATCAATTTTGTTGGACTCCACATGAGGCGCAATAACACAGTACATACAGTTCTTACTGTGGCTCTTTAAACTAGGTTAGGTTAGCTAGGTTTCTTTGTCTTTGATCTGGCATTTTTATACGTCTGTATTTGAACCCGATCTATGGATCCCGGCCAATGAATTAAATAGTACACCTATATATCTTTATTGTGTAAATATGCTCATGTGGAGTCTAGAAAAATTGGTTTTTCAATTTTTATGATTTTTAAATATTGAGCTGGAATAAATAAAAAGAAAAAGACAAAACCTTCTTAGCAAAAATTTTTATATTAAAGTATACCATATTATATATTCATTCGTAGCTCTACTTATGTGGAGTCTAACAAAATTAGATTTTCTATTTTATGATTTTTCTGTGATTTACTATGATTTTTGAAAAGATTCAAATTAAAATAAATAAGAAAAGGGAAAAAAAACCGCCGTGGTGATCGTAGCAAAACCGGAGTTACTTGTAGCCAAACCACCGCCAAAACCCGCCGAGGACGAAATCTGCATGGTTTGAAAAAGTTGAGGGACCCGTTTTATCCGGTTTTGGAGTTGAGGACCAAAATCAGACTTTCGCAAAAGTTAGAGGACCGAAAAGTAGACTTTTTCCTTTTGTTTTACGTAAGAGAAGGCCTGCAACATCGATCGACTCCATGGGCTGATTGTTTTTCGTTCTTTCTTTAACCTTACGGTTACGGGCTGATATCTGAAGCCAGCTCCAACCGTTTCCTGTGCTTGCTTGGTCGAAAAATTTCCACATTGACATGAAGAAGGGAGCATATGAGCGACATATTGTTCAGAGAATTAGAGCTAGATCACGCGAGTTCAATTTTGTTGAGTTTGTTCACGGAAGAAGGCAATCAAATTTTGATGCCATGTCTTCGTAGAAGTAGTGTCTGAACTTGGTATTCGTGCGTCGGCTTCGGCGACGTCGGCGTCCTCACATCGCCTGGGCCTTCGGCGCCATGATCTTCCTCCTCGTCTACTGCACCGCCACCAGCGTCTCCGGTGAGTACAGAATTTGTCGAGCAAACCTGTGCGTGGTTTGAGTGTGAAGAAATGGTTGACTCCAAATTTTACAGTCTCTTGTTTTCGAGCAAGTGAAACTTCTTCCTCTTTTAGAACAGAGCAAGTGAAACTTCTGAGCAAGTTGTATACAACTGAAATACTGAATCGTGAAGGTACGTAAGTTCATCCAAAAGCAATCAAGTTTTAATTACAACCGATTTTTTGAATCCTTCGCCCGTCTCACCGCGGCGCAATTGATCATTTTGTGTGCAGTGGATCGTCTGGCTACGTAGGACCTCTCACAGGGGTGGCCATCGATCGCCACGCTCTACCACGAGCACTTCAATGGTGGCAAGCGCTCTCAAAGCCACTGGGCACTTTTCAAGGATGGACAGTGAAAGGTCGGAGTTCTTGGATCTTGCGATCCTCGGTCGTGCCTGGAGCGAAGAACATGCAGTCGGAGACAATGGTGCTCGGATAAAGCATAATGATTGACCTCCCCGGTCCACCTTAAAAGTTGCACTACGCAGGTGTGTTCGCGGCACTCACAATGCACTCTATCATAGAGTTTAAGCGTATTTATTACCTTCGTATTTATTACATTTTGATGATGTGACGCTGATGTGGCAGTGTATTTATGAGAAAAAAATCAAGACCCCAAGTCTTATTTAGACTCCAAGTCCACAATACCAGATGTATTAAATGGTCTTAGAATCTATGATAGAGTCGGCATTGTGAATGCCCTTATAGCCCCAACTTCTCTCCAAAATTTCCTGCATTCCCATCACATCCCATCACATCGAAACATTCAATGCACCCAAATACGCTTGCCGGCCAATATAAAATTTAGGTAAATAAAAAAACTAATTGTAAAGTTTAGATGTATATTGCAAAATGATTCTTTTAAGCCTAGTTACGCCATGGTAGGATAATATTACCACTAACAAATGAAACGTCTTCAAATTAATACGATGTGACACGCTACAGGAATTATGGACCAAAATTTTGGGATCTAAACACACCGGCATGTTCTGTATGTACTCCTACCATGACTTCAGACTCTCTTGGAAGTCATATACTAGTGGTGGTGACGAGCAGAATAGCAGTCATAATAGGATGACTTAAGAGTCTAGTACGATTTCCACGACATTACTTAAGGAGAACGTATCATGTGCACACCGGACTTATATGCAACCATGCACACTTCTAATCTGGGTCACAGGATGTAGATTCAAGGGGCACGAGGTGATAACCACTAGGGAGGTGGGAGGAGGGATTTGCAAAATTATGATTAGAGCAGGAGTTAAGTGTAAAATTACCTAACCCTTAGATCATCATCCTATGACCCGCATTAGAAGTGTGCATGGTTGCATATAAGTCCGGTGTGCACATGATTTTTCGTGGTGTTCGAATTTTATTTTCCGTAGCGGGCATTTGAGAAACCGCCATGGAAAATAGGTGGCCTGACACCCCCTCCCTCCCGGCCGGGGAAAAACCGCCACGGAAAATAGGTGACCTTTTTTTGATTAGATGTCGATCAAAATTTGTAGCCTAAACTTGATCGATCGTTCGATCGAGTTTGCAAAACCGATGGTCACTTTTAAACTCTAAGTGCTTGAATGTCCATGTCACTTGAATATCTAATTGTGATGCATGTTCAAGATTTATGTAAATGTTCTCTTATTTTATTATTTAATATATGGTGTAGATCATAATTTATAATTTTATAATATTTATGATTTATTTTTTTATTAATCCTGAATTAATTAACCGTGACGGTTAAATTACAAAAACCGTCATAACCATGGCGGGCACATAAAGAAAACCGTCATGGTTAATCTATTAACCGTGGAGGTTTTTGTTAAATAACCGCCACGGTTAATAGATTTTCGGTGGCGGGCAGGAAACCGCCACGGTTAATCGTTAGTTAGCGTGGCGGTTTCATTGCCCGCCATGGAAAATCCAAAAAACCGCCACGCAAGTTCAAATCAGCAGTAGTAGCAGTTTGCCTATGTTGAAGAGGCTAGAAAGAAAGAAAAAGTGCTTAATAAATCAATTGAGTTTGACCAAAACTTTACAGAAAAAATGTAACATCATCTATATTTTACTAAATAAGTATGATACTAATTTGATGTTATAAATATCGTTGTTTCTCTATAAATTTGGTCAAAATTAATTTACTTATCACAATTCTAGAAAAAATGATTTATTCTACAACAGTGGAGCTATTTCTTAGTTGTTATGTAGGCCCAGGATGATGTGTGGGTGAGAGAAAAGAAATGATGTGGGGCTCCTATTAAATGATGTGGCAAAATTTGATCTAGTTTTGAAGCTCAACGATGAAGCTAGGAACGATGTTAGGGACTCTAATCCATCTCAATCCCTCTTGACCCATTCGGCGCCCTCATCAGTTATATAGCAACATATTCTGATTTCAGACCTTACAGGCTACAACCATCTCCTAACGAGAGAGGGGGAAAGGAAAATACAAACCATAGCAATAGGAGCAATGCAACAGAGAGCCATTTCATTCTTTACTACCTTTTCCGTATCCATACTCCCTCCATCAAGAGAAGGTAATCATACAATCTAAGCCATGCCTCAAAGGGTATGATTACTCAAACACAAGATTCCAAACAACATTCTGCACCCTGCGTACAATGTCAATTGTCTAACATATTAGCCATTGACACAGTTGCATCTCTCTTACATAAAGGTACATCCAGAATGTGGCATCCTTGTCCTTCTTGTCCATCCCATTTAACAAAGAACCCTAGTAGCCAATACTCAGAAAGATTCCTAGTAATATTCTAGTAGAGTATCTTTGTGTTTCTGAACTCTGAATGGTGACTGGCTGCTACTATAACAGCACATTCAGGGATGCCCCCCCCTGCCTGCGTGGAAAAGATGAGAGATGGAGGAGTAAAGGCGACGTAACGTGGGTCATGGCTGCATGCCACGCCTGTTCAATTGCTCGAGAGGTTGCGGCAGTGGCGGCCTGCTCTTGGAATCGATTGGATTTGGCACGGCAGACGGCGGTGCTTGCGCGCGCGGGGTGCTTTGCTCCTGCGCAGGCAGCAATCATGCGTTGCTGCGGCAGGCAGGCATGGCTGGATGGATGGATGGGCCAAGGAGGGGAGGGAGGGGAGGTAAAAATCATGCCCTCTGCAGCATCCCTGCAGTTGTTGCCTGGGCTTTTCTGGGCCTTGGATGGTTTATCTAGTGCAAATTGGAAGCAGCTGGAGTGGATCATTCAGTTCAGTTCAGGGCTGGTGTGTACAATTAACAGATCCTCTCCTACCTACTTGCTGAACTAATCTGCAGTGGTGCCTGCTAATTTTGTTCGTTGAGTAGCTAACTACTGTGCGGTTATTTGGTTGTTGTCAGATTAGCTCCTGAGGCATCTGTATTACTAGCCCTTTTACCAATCAAGAGTTACTTGTAATCATAACTAATCACAAATTCAAACAAATACTGCATACCTTCAAGTCTTCACCAATATATCTACGAGATATTCAACTCAATCTCAGTTAGGGCAGGCAAAAGATTACTCTTTGCTCATTCCCTCTGTGGCAAAGAATGTTTCCATCATTAATAGCCCGAAAGCGGACATAAAGGCAACCAAAAGTTGCTTAAAAGGCATGCTTTAAAGACAATAACAAACTAACAGTGTTTCTGAAGCACATGTCGGACTGATTATGATTGATCTCTTAACCAGTCTGAATAAACAAGTTTTCTTTTTTTGAATTGAAGTATATAGAATAAACAATACTGATTAAGGATGTGTCTCACTCACCCCTCCATGGATATCTTCTGCACCTGGAGCTAAAGCTCCTGTGTAAAACTAAAACATCATGCCATCTCTTCACACCTTGTCATCATTCTGCTCCCCTTTCTCTCGCTTGCCACTACAAGAATTGAAGTAGAAGCAAAGCCTCACGCACCTCTTTGCTTACGGGCCGGCTACGCCCTCTATATAAGCACCAAGAATTCAAGCTCGATCACACTGCCAACTTATGTGACCAACTAGATCAAGCTCCAGCTCAGCCGAAAGGTGCAGTTATTCAAGCCATGGCTAAGATCACCGCAATGGCGGTGGCGGTGATCGCTCTTGTGCTTGTACCCGTCGGCGGGCGCGGCGAGGAGGAGAGGCCCACGGCAGCGCACCCGCACGGTCTCCCCTTCGAGAGCCCGCTCGCTCTGACGCCGGCCGCTTACGACTTCTTCCACCCCAGCGCCGCGCGCACCCGTCGAGCTCATCACGGCGTCGCGCCGGCGCCGGCGCTCGCGCCTCGCGGACAGGAGCAGCAGCTGAGGGAGTCTGCGGTCAGCAGAGGGACGTCGTCGGCGGCGGGCGTGGCGAAGGCCGACCAGGAAGAAGGGGCGGCGCCCGTGGAGACGCGACGGCGCCACAACCACACGGTGACAGGCGTGGTCGTCGGCGCCGCGGCGGCCGCGCTAGTGGCTGTCGGCGTGGCGTACGCCGTGGTGCGGCGCCGGGTCGTGGCGGCGCGCGGTGGCGCTGGCGCGCCCGTGCCGGCTAAGTCGACCGCGTAGTTGCTTCAGGTTGGGCCCGCGGACTGGTTTGCTATGTGTGTGGGTGTGTGTGGTAGTTTTAGGTGGGCCCAGAGAGTTGGGCCGGGCTATTTGTATAAATATGGAAGGAATGCAAGGTGCTGTTTGTTGGGCCTAGCTTAAATTATCCAGATGCAAGGTGCTGTTCATATTGCAGAGCCATCACATTTTTTTGAAACAAAGAGCCATCACATTTTCAGTAAATCAACCAGTATAAATTAATCTACAATGTCTTTTTACATTTTTGATTTCGTGGCCGTAATCGAGCCACTTCTGTCATCTCGTGGATCCTAGGTTAAGTTCTGAACCATGAGCAGCAGCGGCACTGTTCAACGGCTCACATAAATAGGATCGCGACACCGCTGCTTCCAATTCCGACTCCAATTTGGAGTCCGAGTCTGATACGCTAATTCCGGCAGAACTAAATCACCGATCCGATCTCTATACGTACAGTACACGCGCCCAAAACCAAGTCTGATACGCCAAGTGCACAACCTCTGAAAGAGTTCCTAGAAGCAAAGCACCCATCCATGGACCAAGATCCAAATGGCAGCAATGATTGGGACGGGGGTCATGGTAATCGCCCGCGAGACCGGAAATTCGGAATCAGAATCAGATGGAAGGGAAGGACCTTTCGCGAAACTAGTACTAGTAACTAGTAAGAAAAACATGCCCCTCAGGGAGAAAAGAAAAAAAATCTGAATATTGCAGAGTGTTAGCATTTCTCCATTCTACATGCAAACAGATCAGGAGCGACGCCTGCATATCATCTAGCACATAAACAGGGCACCAGGTAAATTCCAGCGCTCAGGCTATCTCCAACCGGTGACGCAAACCGCATATATGCATGCCGACCGGCCGTTTGCGTCACAAAACCGCCTCCAACGGATGATGCACAGGGAAGACGCGTTTTGCGCTCAAGGAGAGGAGCGGCAAACTTGCGTCGCCTGCGCGCGCGAGGCAAACGACAGTGGTGGGCCCGAGACGACTCTTGCGGTGGGGCGAGGCGTGCCGGCGGCGGCGCCCCAGGATCCGGCGCGGCGAGCTCCCGGTGGTCGGCCGGTATCCGCCGTCGCTGCATCCGGAAGCGGCGGCTGCTGCACGGGAAGCGGCTGCGGCTACGCGAGAAGCGGCGGCGGCTGCTGCGGCCCTGCATGGCGACGCGGGTGGACTCGAAGGCTTGGCCTCTGAGGCTGCAGCGGGGCGCGACGCGATGGCAGGGGAGGCGAGCCCGTGGCGGCGCGGGAAGCGAGCCCGCGGCGGTGCTCCGCGCTCGCGGTCGAGAGAAAGATCGAGAGGAAGACGAAGGACTGAAAATTAATTTTTGTTTCACTCTCAGGGTTCCTGATAGAAAAGAACCAGAGAGAAGGGTTTATTAGATCTAGGCTTACATGATTTCTGAAAAGGTCAGGGACCTAGATGCAAAGTTATTTAGAAATAGCTACCCTCCGTCTTGGGTTCGCTGTCGGAGGATGGGAGATTTTAGACGTGATCTATTTCACTGTGGGTTACTCAAACCACCTAATAGGTCTTCAAATTATGCATGAGCTGTTGGAGACAGCCTCAAGTGCAACCAACACAACCGCACAAAAGACGAATAAGGTTTGCTGGGATGTTATTATTGCCAAAGAAGTACTTAATAAAGGCTCGACACCATAGAGATCAAGAGATCAGCCGAGATAAGCTAACTGCTGACCAAAGTTCTGACCCAAGTTGGCACATATTACAAAGAAAAGAAGCCATTCCACAGACATAGCTTGAAATGACGGTACCAGAAAGTCCCTAGTTTAGAGCAAACTCGGATCTGTCACGGCGCACTGTAGACACTCACTGTAACACCCTGTAGAGAGAACATTATCTGTTAACGAAAACACTGCTATCATGGAATGAAATGGAACAGGGAGCATTGTCTTCGTGATAAGCGTGATTGTACATGAAAAACTCTTACTACAGGACAAGGAGGGTGAATGGCCCGATCGAGAAAAAAAACTTCAGGACAAGGATCAGGTCAACAATCAGCAATGCAATATTTACATGGTGTCCAGTGGCCACAAAGCTTGTTTCAATCAACCACTCTGCTGACTCCGTGCCTCAACTTTTGTCTCCTGTAGACAAACAACAGTCACACCTGATGATACGATCATATTACTAGCCCGCCTCGCCCTGTCATTGAGGCCTCTAACATTCCAGCACAAAAGTGAGCAATCTTTTTGCGACATTTAAAACCAATCACTGCCACCAATTCGCAGACAGACATCATAATATCGTAGTGTTACATAGATCAAAGGCAGCAATTCTAACAAGTTCAGTGAATCTGACCGGGGGCAACATTGCCAGCCGGCCCAAATAGATGCAGTGCTGAGATGATAAACACGAAGTCTGATGCGGCCAACAGGCCTGAATGGTCCTGAATCGAGACGATAGATGGGTTGACATCACCCTTGACGGCCACGCAGGGCCCAGCTGATGACGGACTTGCTTCGCCAGTCCATAGACTTGGCGAATTTCCGGGCGAGTAGGGCTGTCATTGGTAAACCAAGCCCTGCCGCACCATCATCCTTGGCTTCAGGGCGTCTCCATCCTGTTGGCACCATCCTCCAGCAGCTCCTGAATGGCTTCCACGCCGGCTTGTGAAGACGGTTCTCCAAGTGCTGGGAAAAATTGTCATCGTTAGTTTCAGTCTCACTTTGTGGCTTAAGTTCGCCCAACATCTTAGTTAGGAATTCTTGCGCTATTTGCATAGTATCCTTGCAAACTCTGGATTTTCATTTATCGGCTATTCTCGCGCTTCTCCGCTGACTAGATTCAATCAGTAAGGCGTTGCATTTCAGTATTACTGGGGTCAGGCAAGAGCGGTGGTTCTATGTTTTGTGTGAGTGAAAACCTCCATCAGCACATCTACATCCTGATTTATTTGTGGTTCCTGTAGTTCTAGAAGCTCCTGAGCCCATACTAGCATGTTGTACACATAACTCATGTACAGCTTGACAGTAAAGCCATACTATAACATCGACAAAAGGACAGCCATTATATCTTACACAGTGACAACTGACAACCATTACTCAAACGAGAAAAATATCCCATAGTAATAAACAGATCAAAGAGATAATAGACTATAGAACATGCGCATATCAAGTAGAATAGGAAGCTAACAAAGTCTTCAAAAGTTAAAACAGTAATGAGTATGTGGAAGGATTAATGTGAACGAGTATGGAACTAGTGCATATCATGTAAAATGAGACAAACCTTTTCTCACAATCATACCACACGCATGGCATACATGGCCCAGATCTTCATGAACCTGAACGTCATGGTTGCAGTGGATGTCATCCATCATTCCATTATCCTCCTTTTTCGTTTGCCGTCTTGTCAACTTCGTCAAGCTGGACCAATAAATATAGCCAAATCACAAATAGTACAAACGGGTTACCAACAATTGAACCGAACAGTAAGAAATGCATTTTTGAACACTTCAGCTAATGAATCAGTGTATTATTTAAACACATAGCTCTTGTATAATGAGATAAACCCCTATTCTTGGAAATTATCATTCAACAATACAAGTCACAATTGTAATCAAGGTGTAGTCGTTGTTATGGTCGTCCATAAAAATTAGAACAATACCAACAGCCAAAAAAGTTCTTGGGATTTTTGTTTACTTGCAGTTACACATGGTTGACTAGACCTTACACTGAAAAATCAAGTGTATTTCTCGCCAGCAAGCAGGCAAAATATGATGTATTAGCAAGAAATGCTCCACACATGGTATTAGTGTTCAGTCTTCAAAAAAATGATACATGTTCTCACAGGAAGATCTAGCAGTCAATGGGGAAAAATGAAGATTTTCATGTGGTGCTGCAATATAAATCAAATTATGTGGTTGACACTCATACCTTTGTGCTTTCAACAGCCAATGCAAAATCTTTCCAATAATCCTCAAGACCATCACTTTCATTTTCATGTTTGCCTTCTTCCTCTATAGCCATGTCAGGTTCTGGTGATGCAGCAGTTCAGAGAATGTGGAAAGCACGTCCAGAGAGAGAGGACACAGAGCAAAGGAACAGAGAAAATAAAAAGATGTAAGATTAATACAGAATCAGATCAAAGGGACAAATAAAACAGAGCAAAGAAAAAAAATTATAGAAACCGAAGAGAGAGAGAGAAGACGAAGAAAGAGAGGGGTTGCGCGTTCATTCATCCCAGGAACCGGTGACTTCAGGAACAGAGTACCAAGAAAATCAGAGCACCTAGGTCATGGAATCACGTGCTTAAGCTATCTCCGCAAAGGTTGCGCGTTAATTCATTTTTTTAATAACAAGGTCCAAGAAAACCCCCCCAAATGTGTTGTTCATCCGTAAAACCCTCTTCCACCAACACCAAAATCGATTGAGGAGCACACGAGCATTCATCCTAGGAAAAGGGAGACTGGGCCGAAGAATCGAAGTACTAACCAGAAGGGAGGTACAGAGGAAAACGAAGGCGCATTCTCACCTGCAGCGGAGCCGGAGTGGGGAAAGCTGCTGCGTTTCCTGCGCTCCGCCTGCTTACTTTTGGTTTCAGGCGACGATCGCTTGATTGGATTTATAGCCGCGGCGAGTGCGAACGCGTGGTGAGAAGGGAGAGAAAGAGGCAGCGTCCGGCGTTTTAACTGAGCTAGCGTGCCTGCCAGTGAGTTACTCCCTCGTCGTTCAGGGTTTCTGTGCAGCAACTTTTGGGGTGCCCAACCTCTCCCAAATGAAGGGAGATTGATCGATTCCACCAGCGATGAAGGGAGATTGATCGATTCAACTTCGATGCAGCGATTAATGCTTTGGGCCGCCGGCGCGATTAACGATGGAAATTAATGAAGGCAGCCAGACCGACTCCCACGCCTGTAGACTCCAGGGGCAAACACGTCCACGGACGGGGTCACGCGGTCACAACGTAAGTTTTAGGAGAACATATTTTGGTTATGGAGGGAATACAAGATTTGTGACCTTTTCGATGATACTAATTATGTAGTGTAAATATTAATATAATTTAATATATATTTAGTTAAAGTTACTCCCTCCCGTTTGATATTAGAAGTCATTTATTAAAAAATATTTATAGAAATGTGATATGTGTATACTTTTATCAAAGTATTTTTTTAAGACAAATCTACTCATGTAATTTTCACATTTACAAACTTAACAACTTAAAAGTTATTGATAATTTATATTCCCAATATTTGACCCAAATCTTGTCCAAAAACGATTTCTAATATCAAACCGAGCGAGTATTTCTTAGGAAACGAGAACGACAATTATTTTGGGATAGAGAGAGTATTTACAAAAGAAATCAAAAGAATTGATAGCCTACAATTTTACGTAACCACCGAGAAAGCCAAGTTAAAACTGTCCCGCAAAGAGCACATGCTCCCACGCATGCACCCGTTCTTCCCGATTGTGAGATGCGTGCTTCTTTACATCCAAAATCAATAACATGAATACCTATGAGATACTTGGATGGGCGGCTTAGTGGGCCCTAGCAAAGTAGGTGGCGGTTGGGCTTGGTTGGGGCAAGGGAGGCTCATCGGAGATGAAGAAGTTGGCGGCAAAGCAAGTTCACCGGAGCTGGAGAAGAGGGCGGCAAAGAGAGGGGTGAGGGCAAGAGGAGGGTGCCGCCGTGGGCGCTAGGGTTCGCCGAAATGGAGCTCCGGCGAACCCTATCGCTCAAGCCCGAGGCGGTGGCCGACGGCGCAGGGCGAGGGATAAGTATCACCGGTGGCGCTTGGCGGCGGAGGTGCAAGATGAACAACGGAAGAGTGAAGCTAGGTGCGGAGAGGTCACGTTCAAGGCAAAGGGCGGCGTGTGGTATCGCACTCAAGGGGTGTTTGGATTCTTAGTCGGTGATCGAACTTTAGTCACCCGACTAAAATTAAAAGTTGAGGGTACCCCGACTTCTTACTTTTAGTCACCTTTTTGAATTTTAGTCAACCTTGTTTGGAAGTAAAGTGACTAAAACAGGGGGTGACTAAAGTTTATTCACCCAATCCAAACATGTCTGTTTGCATTGGGTAAACTTTAGTCTACCCGCTTTTAGTCACTTTAATTCCAAAACAAAAACTAAAAATTGAGAAGTCACTTGCACCCTAACTTTTATACTTTTAGTCACGCGACTAAGGGTCTGTTTGGATTCTTAGTTAGGCTTACTAAAACTTTTAGTCACCTAACTAAAACATTAGTCACCCCATGTTTGGAATGGTGGACTAATTGCTATTAAAGACTATGAAAAAAAAGACTAATTTGCTGGATTTTTTTTTCCTTTTAGTCACTAAAAGTTGCCATACGTATACGTATCAACAGCCGGAATGGTGGGCTAAGTTGCCATACTAATTGCTCTATGTGTATCAACTCCAATGATTCAATCGTAATGCATGAACTTGAGTTTGCTGTTCATTCTCTTTTTGCTTATCAAAAGCAAAATGCAAGAAGGCTGTAACCCTTGAGTTTGGGGCGGGTTTTAGTCATTAACATAGCCACGGGTCGGGTTGGAGCGGGTGTAATCACTAATCATTTGGACAGGGGTGGGACGGGTGAATAAATGTAGGCACTAGGCAGGGACGGGGTGGGTGAAAATCTGCTCTGCCAATGGGCACGGGCGGGAGTGAGGTGGGTTAGTCAAGGATTCCAGCCTTGTTCGGCAGCATGGTATTCAATCCCAGCCTGAATGATTCCAAGGCAAGGATCAAGTGAATCCTGCTGGTTCACTGAAACCTGGTAGGAATGGATCCAACAGGTTCTGGAATCAAAACTGCACAGGAATGGCTGTTCGGTAGCATAGGATTGAAAACAGAAGTATACCAGGAACATGCAGACACAAATTGAATTGTCTAGTACTAGAGGACGTAAGTGTCACATTCAGCCCTACTCGTCCGTGCGCAAACAATAGTAAAAAAATCTTGCTACTGATGACATTAATAACACAACAATTATACTTGCAGATCATATTGCCTTGTACACCATGATGGCCATGCAAACAAATAAAAAAATCACAACCTGATAAACAAATAGAAGTGGTTGTCATAAATAAATATTCCATGTTTTGGGTTCTTAATCTGCAAGTCTCTCATCATGCTCAACAACAATAGCAGAGTACCACTGGTGTGTAGCCACAGAGGTCAACCTACAGCTTGTTTAACAATGAGGCATCACAAGCTACATCAGTCTCATCATCCGAGTTCCCCGGGTTGCTCAAGCATTACAATTTTCAAAACTTTGCCAGCCCAGCTTGCTCCACAGTCTGATAAAGCCTTGCAGCTCCAGGCAGAGTCTATAGCTACGAGTCTTTACATAAGACAACTGACAAACCAAAATTCAACAAGAAGAAATTACTTATGATCATAAAGGTTATCGTTACACATCTCCCATGACTTCTGAAACCAGCACCTGGACAAGAAGAAATTACTTGTGATCATACTGCAGCATGATGAATTTGCAAGAAGTGCATAACCACAGACAGCACCAAGGAACAATCATTGTAAAGTATAGTTTCTTAGGTAATGCAGAACATCAATGCTATAGAAAATTCCACGAGATAATACACATAGCAGCCTGATACATGGGCTATATATGCTCTCAACCATTTACACCTCATTTTTAAGTGAATACAGATTTACTGTAATACAGTTCAGAAGTACAGCGATACATCGATTATTTGCAATTTGAAGAAGCAGCTTAGTATCATCAGGTTACTGTATGCATCAATAATTTGAAGAACAGCAGGTCAGCATTGCTACTGGGAAAAGATTTGTTTCGACAGCTCAACATAAAGCAAAAGCTCTAGCTCTAGCTGCATGCATCAATAATCGGTTGGTTCAAGTATGTAGTCAGTAGTCATGTACCCACAGAAGAAGGTATACTGTCCAGTATCACTTATGGGTCCTGATGCTTATCCAGTTCAAATTATTTCGGATTGGAAGAATGATGCTTAAAATTTGCCACTGTGATTGTATCTACTAAATTATCAAGTTGTGCTATCAAATTGCAGAATGTATGATCAGTTTCATATATAGAACTGCATTCAGAAATATTCCAATATGACCTTATTTTTAGTTTCTCTGAAAAGCACAGGAATACATGGTCTTCTGAAATTGTCACTAACTGCGAGATGGAAATACATGTTTTTAACAGCTGCAGTTCAGATATGGTCTAAAGTTCAGATATGGTCAATTGCACTTGTCACTAATTGGTTCACCTGCAGTTTTTTTTAACCTGTAACTGGACAGAGCATACCTCCCGTAAAGGTTTTAAGTATTATAGATAATCTGGCAACCTATTATTGCTCAATTGGAAGTATGCGTGTGCAATAGAAATATTCAGGTTCTTTGAAACTTGGTTCACATGATGTCACAGTAGCTTTTTTTTAAAAAAAAAAACTTGGTTACATCTTGCCCACTACAGCATGTCTGAAACTGATATATTTAGGAGTTGATGAGTCATTCAGAAAAATAGCATTCAAAAATCAAATGGACATGCAGCTCTTGCATTCCAGAAAGGTGGTCCTATCATTTACATGCAGTTCTTGCATTCCAGAAAAAATACAAGGTGCATTCAGGTTCTCTGAAATAGAATTGCATTCAGTAAAATAGCATATTATTTCCTTGACGGTCATGCAGCTGAACCATTCAGCTGATGAGACTGAAACATTCATAAATCAAATGGGCATGCAGCTCTTGCATTCCACAGAAAGGTGTTCCTGTCATTTATAAGCTGGTGATTCCAAAATACAGTGAATAGAAAAATACAGAAAGACCTATCCTCAACAGAACCGCATTCAGTGAACCACAACATGAACTTGTTCAGTTTGGCTGTGAACCTTTGACAAGCCATGACAAGTGCATTCAGATTCTTGTGAATCTTTGACAAGCCATATCTTTACAGCCATGACAAAAAAAAAAAAAAAATCAAAAACACATGCCATATCAGATTTGACAACACCGCTCAAATCGATGACTACCTCACGGTTCTGCATTTCTAATGGACAAAACACATGCCAGGGACTGGAGGCCAGATCTTGCCGACACCAAAGCTAATTACCTAAGTCCCCAGCCCCAAGAACCAAGAACCCTAGAAGGTAGAGGAGAAGGGAAGGACGAGGCGCTTTACCGGAGAGAAGACGGCGGAGAGCGCGGACGTCGGATGGGAGGAGGTCGCCGACGCCGGGACGCCGCGCCGTCTCCTCGCACTCGCACCGCCGGCCGCCGCCTCGGCCAGCCGAGCGTCTCGCATGTAGTCGCGCCGCCCGCACGGATTGGAGCCTGGAGGTCGGAGGTGCGGATTACAACCGGGCCAGGAACGGGGTGAACGAGCCCAAACCGGGCCTGTTTCCATTCCGGACCAGACGAAACGAACGACGCATCCGGGCCGGACCAGATTTGGAAACGGGCCGCTTGGATCCGCTCGGAACCGAGGCCGTTCCGGGCCATTCCAGGCCGAACCGAACGAGCCCTTAGCAGGCGTACACCGTTGATCTTTCTTGAGCTTAGAGTTCATGTTGCACAGACCAACACACCACCAGCGTCCAGGCCAGAATCGGATGAAGGGTCGCTTCTGTGCCCAAACCGGCCTCCGCGGACGGCAGACAGGCAGCTGCTTCGCCCGATGCCCCGATGTCACACAGGCAAATTGCCTAGTGGAGGAGATATATGATGTTTGATGACAATATCTCACTGCAGCTCATGGGTGATGCAACTGAATTGGCGACTGAGAATATATATAGTGTAATCAATGACAAACTGAAACCCGAGGCAGAGATGTAAGACCAGAACCGACACCGAGGGTGATCGGGGATGGACAGGTAACTGGCCATTAGTCATTAGGGAATGGCCATAGTTTCCATTGGAGTGTTACAAAGTCAGCAAAGCAACATAGTACATTATTACCAATACATCCCCTTGTTCTGTGGAGCGTGCGGTAGAATCAGCTCAGTTCGAGATAAATCGGTCATTGGGAGTATCTTTTCTTTTAAAACAAAACATGTTCAATCTGGGTACAGATAAATATGAGCATATCAGTAACGTTTCAGCAAATCAGTGTCTTGAAAAAAGAGTCTGTGCTTCCTCAGTTGCCATGTTCAACATAGTGCTTGAATCACCATCCACGAGAGCTAAGGTACACAACAAGCCGTCCAAGGGTCTCGTCCACCGCCTTGTTCCATACATGAGCCAGCTCAATTGAGCTTCTTCGATTGCCGATTTCACCAGGCTGTGCAACAGGAAAGATTATGACACCGAGGAGTGAGGACCGATTCATCATGAGAGAGAAAGCTGACACATGTAATATGGAAAGATAATTAAAACCTGGGAACATTACACAGTTTTAATTTGTTGCAACAAACGGCTGCTGGAGTTATGAAAGGAAACGATACTACTTACTGCTCTTATGTAGTTATGTCCCCATAAAAAAACATAGCACATCCATGCTACTAGGCTTACCACTGCTCAGCATTAGATTCTAACACCGTTTCTAGCTATGCTTTCCACTTGAAAGACAGTTTAAATACACATGTTCCACGAACATTAATTTTCCTACAGAACGGCTCCCTGCCACTGGAGTGATATTTACAGTTCACTGCTCACCTACTTTGCTATGAATTTGGAAGTATATCAAGTATCTTGATATGCAAGAAAATTGATAGGATAACAGTTCCAGACGAAGATAAAAAAATAATGCAACATTTCTTCAAAAGTGGTACTCCCCACGTTCCAAATTATAGGTCACTTTGACTATTTTTGGAACATCCATTTTGATACGCTGTGTCTAGATATAATAATGTGTCTAGATACATAGTAAAATGAATGAATCAAAAAAAGTTAAGTCTTTATAATTTGGAATGGAGGGAGTATCATATAAGCATGTTGAACTTGATTGCCATGGTTCCACCTTAGAAATTTTTGAGATAACCCTTTAATACATTGCATAAGTCACAGCAGTGTTCAAGCGGTAGTTTTGGATTTCCATAACTCCATTGAAGTTTTGTTCTTTGTATCTTGTGGTGTCACTGGTTTGGAAACATACAAACCTCAATTTCACAAGCTCCAAGATTTCTAAAGCAGAATTTGATATTTTCTAACTTGGAGGTTTCTAGTAATATTAAATCTTTTAGTGCCATTATTACCAGATACCACACTGAATTCTAGTCCCTTTTAATAAAGCACTGACAGAAACATCAATCCAAGCAACACTTAATTCATGAAAAAATACAACCAAAGGACGGACCAAAGCCGTGCACATTTCAGTATCCCTTTCTTCCCAAATCCCTGAGCTTAGCTTATGTTAACATTCCCTCAGTTGGCTTTTCATAAGGCCTATTTCGATATGATAAAATCTTGTAGTGTATTGTAAATTTTACAAAATCAATAGCATATAAAAAAACACTACTTTTTGTACACCAAAAATGCATATAGTTCGATTAATTGTTGGTGACAACTTAGGAAGTTAAAACTTTTTTCAATAAAAAGAGTGAGCTTTTTTTTATTATTATTATTATCTGTTGGGTTTGCAATGTCTGCCTTACTGAATGACTATTTTTATTGCACTGGCATCATCATAAAAAGGCCAAGAGGATTCGCCAAGCTACTAACAATCTGTAACTAGCCCCAAGGGATGGAACCTGCAGAGATTAGACTTTGTCTATTGTCAAAGCTAGGGAGAGGCAAAAGGTCACGCCATAAACAAAAAGAATGATCATTTTCTGGTGGCCACTAGAAGTTTGCCATGACAATAGTTGAAAAAAAAGCAGACAACTGCTGGGCTGTAGGTCCGGAGGAAGCAACCAGATGCTGACCTGGTAGAAGTAGGGCGACGAACCCTCGGCTTCAGCGATTGAGCGGTAGATGGCGCGGCGCTGGTGGAGGACGAAGCCGCCCATGGAGACGGATCCCAGGGCGAACCCGAGGAGGCGCTCCTGCGCGCAGATCCGGAGGCCAAGCCACGAGGAAACGAACCGAATCAGCCACAACAATCAAGCGTGACCCCGACGATTTTTCGGGTGGTTAGAGGGCCTAAGGTGGGTTACCTGCGCGAGGATGCTGATCATGGCGGTGATGGTGATGGTGGTGGTGGCCGCCGGCGGGACGCGAGATTGGGGCGGTTGGCTTTCTTTCCCTTGTCCTGTTTCTTTCGTCTACGGTTCCCACGGCGCTGGCCGCTGGGCGATATGCCGCCGGTGACGGTAGGTTCCGAGAATGATGCTCATGGGCTGGGTTTGTGGGCTGGGCTAGTGGAATGGAGCTCTCGTAGAGGTGGCCCAGCTCCTCATCTGGGTAATGCTTACAAGGACCTCGATGTAATTGTCTCTCTCTCTTTATTATACTTTCCTCTATCCCTAAATGTTTGTCTCTAGAAAACCGTGTTTTCCTCACGACACGCTTCCCTAGGCGACATACATAAAGGGACGGAGGGAGTAACTCGTAAGAACCTTTGTAATGAATGCAACGTGCTCTCTTCGTTCCAAATTAAAGTGCACTTTAGTTTGTTTTATACTAAACTTATTTAAATTTGTATATATGTATTATCTATAACAATATACATCTATATACATAACATTGAATTACTTTCAATAATTCTTTAATGAAATATTATTTAAAGTACATTTATTTAAACTTAAAATATAATCTATATTTTAGAAATGCGATCAAAATTAATAACGTTTGACTTAGAATAGGATCAAAGTGAACTATGATTTAATAAAGTTGAGGGAGTATCTACGTTCTACGGATAAATAAAATACAACCTGGTTTCTTTAATTAAAAAATAAGCCCTTATCTGTTTTTTAGATTAGGTCCTTATCTGTTACCTCTCTCTGAAAGAAAAGGCAAGAGTATCCTATTTTTATAATGCCCAGAGAAAAAAGTTGAAGCTGCTAGCAAGCGTTGCGTTAGGAGCATGAAGAGCACATAAAAAGCTGTTAAACTCTGGGAAAAGCTGAACTAGTACAGCACGGTAGCAGAGGCAAGGTTGCTCTTGTGCGTTGTGAGAGAGTATTGGCATCCAGTATACGTGGAACACAGCTTTATGCTAGGGCTAATACTAGATGTTGCCCGCACTACGGCTGCCCTTAGGAGTATTTTCTGCCATATAGAAATGAATACGATCGACAGGGCGAATCTACAGTGTTGCTGTCGGGTCCGCCGACCCGATAACTTTTTTAAAATAGCACTAAAACTCCTCTTATCCACTTGCAAATCACTCTTAAAATAGAGAATTGATACATGTTTGACCCGGCACTTAGTCTTTCTTTGACCCAATGAGGTAATATCCCAGATTCGCCACTGACGATCGACATGATTTTATTCTCCCAACAAAAAGGAAGACGATTTAGCTGACGCAATAATTACGGAATCAAAGGTTTTGCTACGCTTAATTCTACGTATCCGATCCGAAGTACTCCAATCTTTATTTTTAGTACAAAAAAAGAGTCAAATCCGGAAGTATATACAAACGGATTGTATATATACACGCCATATTCGAATTCCCGTACGTAGTCCTCGATTCCTCTGATCCGATCAATGGCGAAGCCGGTTTTCGTCAACAAGGCGGAGCGGGAGCGCCTCGCCCTTGAACGCCGCCAGACCGCCGTCCCCGCGCTCGCCCTCGTCCGCTTTCCTCACGAACACGCAGCGGAACGGGATCGGGAGATCCTAGTCCACGACGGGCGCCGCCACCAAGATCGGGACAGGTATAGAAGCCGCCCTGCTCGCGACCAACTCGTGCACTCGTCCCGGGACGACCGAAAGCGACGCCGCCGAGACCATGACGACGACGCCATGGATCAGCGGGAGAAAGAGCTGGATGCCATTGCCGCCATCCAGGAGCAGCACCTGGGGTCCAAAAGCCTAGAAAGCGTTCCGTCCCCAAGCCCTCGGACAAGCATCGCTTCAGGTTCGACTGGGACACCACCGACGACACCGGCCGCCACGCTGAGGCGCCACCGCGTCTGCTGTTCGGCCGTGGATTCCTCGCAGGAATTGACCGGCGTGAGCAGAAAAAAAAAGCGTCTGTCGTGAACCTGCCACGGCGCGATCATGGCCATGTCGACGAGGACGATCTGTACGACGCGTTCGATATGCGCGTGGACAGGCACTGGTCCGAGAAGGCGCTCGAGGAGATGACGGAGCGGGACTGGCGCATCTTCCGCGAGGATTTCAGCATCTCATCTAGAGGTTATCGTGTGCCCAAGCCGATGCGCCATTGGAGCGAGAGCAAAGCTTGGACCTGAGCTGCTTCGTGCTGTCGAGGAGGCCAGGTACAGGAAGCCGTCGCCCATCCAGATGGCTGCCATTCCACTTGGCCTCGAGCGGCGTGATGTGATTGGTGTCGCCCACACAGGTTCCGGCAAGACGGCTGCGTTTGCGTTGCCCATGCTGTCCTACGTTGCCGGCCTACCACCCATCAACGCGCATGAGGGTCCCTATGCACTTGTCATGGTGCCTACTCGTGAGCTGTCCGAACAGATTGCCGAGGAGACATCGCAGCTTGCGAGGTATCTAGGTGTAAGAGTGGTGCCAGTTTTCGGAGGCGAATCGGAGACGATTGCGGAGCAGACTGAACAGATTCAGAAGGGCTGTGAGGTTGTGGTTGCAACCCCTGGACGGCTTCTTGATCTTTTGGAGAGGAGGTACGTTGTGCTCAACCAGTGTAACTTTGTCGTGCTCGATGAGGCTGACAGGATGATTGACATGGGCTTCGAGCCACAGGTTGCCCGTGTTCTTGCAGCGATGCCGTCGAGTAACTTGAAACCACAGAATGAGGATCAGGAGCTTGATCAGAAGAGGGTCTACAGGACTACTCTTATGTTCAGTGCCACGATGCCACCTGCTGTGGAGCGTCTTGCTAGGACGTATCTCCACAACCCGGTTGTGGTGACGATCGGTACACCCGGAATGTCAACTGAATTGATCACCCAGAACGTGATCATGCTCAAGGAGCCAGAGAAGATGCCGCGGCTCCGAAGGTTGCTCAGAGATCTCAGAGATCAGACAGTGATTGTGTTCTGCAATTCTAAAAACACAACCGACAGGTGTTTCAAAGACCTGAAAAATGCAGGCTTCGGCGTCACAGCCCTACATGGAAACTTGACGCAGGCGGAGAGGAAGGCAAGCCTTGATGGATTCAGAAACCGCCGGTTCAACGTTCTTGTGGCTTCTGAAGTAGCGGCGCGTGGTGTTAACATTCCTGATGTTAAGCATGTTGTTAACTACGACATGCCTAGCTCGATCAGCACATACATTCATTGCATTGGGAGAACAGGACGCGCAGGAAAGAAGGGAGTGGCCACTACATTTTTGACAATGGAGAATACGGATACTTTTTTTGATCTGAAACAGATGTTCGTACACAGCAACAGTCATGTGCCACCTGAGCTTGCCAAACACAAGGCATCAAAATTTAAGCCAGGCTCGATTCCTGAAACACTTCTTAGATGAAATGGCACAATCTTTCATAGGCATTTGAAACAATACAGTTAGACATGTTCTCTAAGTGTATATTGATAGTTATATAGCTCTGAAACGTGTATCATATCGTAACCATGGTGCAATAAAGGATACTTATGTTTGGTTATATTTTGGTAGCATACTGCCCAGATACTTTGCAGTTCAAAGTCTTTGCATTTGAGTTTACTTATTACTTTATTAGTAACCATATTACTCAATATGACATTACAAAATATTGATATAAAAGACGGCCTCTAATATATATAGTTGCAAATTAGTATGTGGTGTAGTGGCTGAGGTCACAGGTTCAAGGTCAGGGTTCAACTGGTCAAAGAAGCAATGAACATTTGCCAGAGTCGGACACTGTATAAATGCAAAATGGCCACCACGAAAAATGGTTACAGTAGTAGCGTGTTAAGCTAGATCATACAGCACATGTATACTATTTTAAATACATTGAATAAATCAAAATGTAATGATGGTATACGTCTTTAAGAAGCAAGTAAGTTTTGCCCTTAAAATTCAACATGCATCAAATTACCATAAGAAAAGGAACAATCTGCTAAATTATCTAAACAAGCCAGCTACTAAATACATACTCCCTCCATACTCGTAAAAACATGTTGTTTATGACAAATACACAATCTTCAAAACACATAACCTCGTTTTACATTATAAAAATATTTATAGAAAAATGATATATATATACTTTTATGAAAGTACTTTTCAAGACAAATCTATTCATATAATTTTTACATTTGCAAAACCGAACAACTAGAATGGATGAAATCTAGAAGCTAGAACTCTAGAATTTGGCGAAACCCAACTCAGTGCACAAAAGTATGAAAACTGCATTGGCTCAAATGGCCTTCGTAATTACCCATGCCCACAAAACACAGATAAGATGAAACACAATCCCCGGTTTGTTAGAGCAAACCGTACACCGTACATACAAGAAACCTAACGATGTCGTGCTGTATGATTGCCGGACAGCATCCAGGTGCTGCCAGTTTGGCATCAATACTAGCCCGTGTTTTTTTTTTTTTTTTTTTTAGACAGTACTGTGCTGTATGATTGCCAGACAGCATCCAGGTGCATCAAGACTAGGCCGTGAATTTTTTTTAGTAGACAGTGCACCGCAGATGCTCACACACGCAAACTCTATTTACAATTCGGAGTGGACTTGAGTATGAACCCGATCGTAATCAGCAAGCTTTGAATTTGAGCTCGACATTAACGAGCAGCGTGTGAGCTGAAGCTAATTGCGAGAATATCATCCAAAAGCCAGCACAAGCTTAGATGTTCCTACGCTATTTACAACTCCCATAATGATTATACTACTGCAGGGTGGTACCCAGTCGGCGGTATGTTCTCCAGCCTCGGCATGTTCCTCACGTTCCTCCTTGAGCCCCATTCCTGACAGCACTCAAGAGCTAGACGAAGGGCAGTGCCCAATCCGAGAACTATAAGAACGCCTGCAAACATCACACTGGTCAGGTTATTCAATGAACAATATTTACTTTGCAGAGGTCTTTCAAGTGAATCCACGCAAAAGTACTAGAGCCAAAAGTATGAAGCATAAAAACATACTAATTGGTGATTGCTAATAAACAAAATGCGACATGTTTCAGATACATTACCCATCCTGATGTCACATAATCTATCAAAATTTCCAACTGTCAAAGAGTTCGATGGTGATACATGCATAATCACTACCCATTCAATCTCAAAGAAAAATCGAAATGGCTGTTTCAAAAGCCCGTTATTCTAGTGCTTCATTTATTTAAATCGTCAGGGAATTCAGAAATTTTGAGTTGCTTGTCTACCCCTCAAAACCAGTAGATTCCCTGTGATCCTAAGACTAAGCCGAAGACTTCAAGAGGAGGACTGTCACAAAATACAATTACTAAGTTGGCCATTTTGTGAACACGATATATAAAATAAAATGACACTAGGAAACAGTATTAACAAGAACATCAGATGAAACTGAATTTCGTCCAGTGACCTGTAACTTTGCTTTTACATGAAAAGTGCAGTTCCAAACTCCTATTGTCAATCTAATAATGTTAGGTTAACTGTTTTGCTTATGCAAGAGGAGAGTAGTAAATCATCTATTGCCAAAGAACATACTGTAAGGTTAGGTACGATGAAGCTAATTCATGTCCTGCCTTCCTTTGTTTTTTAATTTAACAAAAAGGATTAAAAACTAGAACTGTAAGGATATTAGAATATGGTAGAAGAGAACATTGTTCCATACCAATTATTATATTGACAGGCAGTGCAGAAACACCAAGAGAAACAGATATCAGCACATCCAATAAGAGACCACCAATCAGAATTGCAAAAGCAACCCAAAGTGGGCTAAACCATCCCTACACACAAAAAAAGAGAAACAAAATAAAATATGATGCAGAATGAAAATTAAAGGTTCAACAAAAAAAGAAAAACTTGCATATGGTTACATGATCAATAATCATTTTTTACACAGAGTCAGGTTAGTGCATTTGTTTCTTATTTATCATATCCAGTTAACAAAATACCCTTTCACGTCCTCCTGGTCCCCTTCCATAAGTCGGATCAACCCTCCAAACCCAATAACTTGTCTGTTGAATGAAAACAAGTAAATTTCACAAGTAGAAAGAGGAATTTGACTTGTACTTTTATCAATGCTGTGCCTCCTGAAATTTCAGGATGGCCTTCATTATGTAATTGTGGAACAGAAATCTTCCAGAACAAAGCCAATTGAAGTTCTTATATTTAATGAGCTGTTCTTAAAACTACAAATAGATACGAGCTGACAACAGGTAGTTTAACTTGGCTAAACATAAACATAGACCACTTTCTTAGTTAGAGCATAAACGACAATCGATATACATATGAATCAGTAAGCATACATTCTCCAAATGATCCAATACAGATTGATTGAAAGATACAAAGTGCAAAACAGTAAACATACACTTGCTTGCGTCTCTGGAGGGGGATATTGACAGCAACCTGCCTGTACAGAAAGGAAAATCAGTATGACAAAGCAAGTTAAAGCAACAGTGAAGAACCATCTATGTAAAACACTTACTGGCATATCTCACACTTGTTTGAACCTCTAGTACGAAAAACCAAACATCAATGCATGTGCGATGTGCTTTTATGAGATCGCCACGACATCTGCATCCAAGGTCAACCAGAGGTTCTTCTGTCTTCTGTTGACAAACTCTGCAAAAGTTAAAAAGGTATTCATCCTCCAGAAAAAAAAAAAAAGGTTACAAGTGGCAAGAATCAGAAAAAAATATAACAATTCGAAGGTAAAGAAAATGCTAGTATGTACTGAAGGGCCTCTGGATGTGTGTTTTACATGACTGGGCCTAATTATGGGATGCCATTGCGATGTCTAGTAAAAAAAATGTATTTCTGTCAAGAGAAATGGTATTTTTATTAACTTATAAAACAGCACCATCAAGGTCAATGAATTCCACATTATTCCTTCCAAAACAAGGATAACCACTTGGTCCCCAGGTACCTTAACTGGGACCTGGGCTTATCAACAGTATGGGTGTTACTCCTGCCAGACAAATGACCAATATTTGATACCAGGTGCTTATATTTGGAAAATTAAGCTACTAACGACAACTATTCAGATGAGTAGATCATTAGAAAATAAAATATCCAATAATCCAAAACACAGTGCTCCCTTCACTATTTAAAATGTCAAAGAGCCAGGAGACAACAGATTCGATGTGCTATTACTTGCATCAAGTATATAAAAAAGATCAGCACAAGAACATCAATACATGTCAAATCAATGGTGCAGTCCATGCTCACAGCCAATTTGTGGTGCACAAAATGCTCAGCTAGAAGTTGATTATCACTTTCCAGCATGCTTTATCATATTGTTTTTTTCACCTTCAGCCTCCAAGCTGCCAGTTATCCTTTCATAGCCAGGAAGTAAATACCATATATATTCATTGAATAATTGAATCTATGAAGTCCTAGTCTAAATAATTCTACATGCAAAAGATCTTGCCATCAGCAAACTTGAGCACGAAGTTGCTGTAAGCTTAAATCATTCTGAATATCCTTTGCTTGTACATTTAAGGTCAACTCAACTGCATTGGGATTTGGGAAGCATAACCTACCTTCTCATCAAAGCCTAAATACCTTCGAGACCCTAAGATATCATAATTACCAGGAATGCTTTGTAGTCCAATTTGCACTCCATGACAGCCTAACTACACTAAAATATGGGCTCTAAATCACATGCACAGGCAAAGTCACTACTAATAAAGATGCAGATAAACTGACAATGGACATGTTCACAAACTTATTGCTCGCATGTTATATGTGACGAACAACATTCACTTTCGACTTCAGAAAAAAAATCCATTGGTGCAATCACAGACAGAAAAAAGGCAGCAACAATAATCAGTCTAGTAGACATGATCCATGTGCTAGGGTGACCCCAAGAAATGAATCACTACATCACAAAAGCAAGTTCGTTCATACACCTAAAAACGCTGACTGAGAAAGCAACACCCCAAGACAGGGATCACCCAAAGCTATCTCAGGTACCCATACAAATTGAAACACTCCCAAGCACAACACACCCTTGTCCCCGTCCCGATTCACAATTCACTAAAATGGCCTGGGCTTCCATACAGAGAAACCCACACCGACTGGTTACCTGCATTGCTCGTAGTCATCGAAGCTGTCGGACCTTGCCAGCTCAGCCTCCTTTGCAGCCGCCCGCCGGTCAAGGAAACTGAGGTGGCCGTAGCCTTGCCGTCACTAGCCAGCAGGGAGCATGCCGGGAGCCGCCCTTTGCAACGGGCATCTGAACCTCCTCCCGGGCCGTGGGATCACAATGGTGACCACTGGCACCAGCGCCTTGGCCTGCAACGCCACCACCTCCTGCTGTGGCGCCGGTGACGGAACCTGTAGCAGAGGCTGCTCACGGTCTGGCAGCTCTGGAATCATTCCTGGGTCAAGGCCCATGCTGGGAGCTGATCCGTCCACGCCGCTTGACATAAGCTGCCCGCCGGATCCCGCCACCTCCTCCTCCTCCTTTGCGAGTCTAAACAGATTGGATGTGTTATTACTTGCATCGAGTATATCAAAAAGATCAACACAAGAACATTAATACATGGAAAATCAATGGTGCAGTCCATGCTCACAGGCCATTTGTGGTACACGAAATGCTCAGCTGAAGTTGATTATCACTTTTAAGCATGCTTCCTCATTGTTTTTCACCTGCGGCCTCCTAGCCACCAGTTAGCCTTGGCCAAGAAGTAAATACCATATATATTCATCGAACTATTGAATCTATGAAGTCCTAATCTATAATAATTCTACACACAAAAGATCTTGCCATCAGCAAACTTGAGCATGAAGTTGCTGTAAGTTTAAATCATTCGGAACATCTTTTGCTTACACATTTAAGGTCAACTCAACTGCATTGGGAAGCATAACCTACCTTCCATCAACGCCTAAATACCTTTGAGACCCTAAGATACTTAATTACCAGGAATGCTTTGTAGTCCCATTTCCACTGCATCTCCATGACAGCCTAACTACACTAATATATGGGCTCTAAATCACAAGCACAGGCAAAGTATGATAACAAAGATGCTGATAAACTGACAATGAACATGTTCACAACTTATTGCTCGAATGTTATATGTGATGAACAACACTCACCCAACTGCAGGAAAAATATCCATTTTGGTGTAATCAAAGACAGAAAAAAGGCTGCTAGGTTAATCAGTCCAGTTGACATGATCCGTGTGCTACGGCAACTCCAAGAAATGAATCACTACATCATAAAAGGAAGTTCGTTCATACTCCTAAAATCACTTCACCGCATAAGCAAGCAACTCCCCAAGACATAGACAGGGATCGCCCAAAGACACCGAAGGTAATCATGGATGGATAAACCGTGCAACTGCTAAACCTAACGAGGTAGCGATACTAAATTGGGGGACTCCTAAGCAGAACACACCCTCGCCGTCCTCGTCCTACTTCGCAATTCACTGAAATGGCCTGAGCCTGCGCGCAGGGAAACCCACACCGACTAAATACCTGCATTGCTCGTAGTCGTCGAAGCAGTCGGACCTCGCCAGCTCGGCCGCCGAAGCGGTCAACGAAGCCGAGGTAGCTGTAGCCTTGCCGTCACCCTTTGCATCGGGCATCTGGACCTCCTCCCCTGGCCGCAAGATCACGATGGTGACCTCTGGCACTGGCGCCTCCTGCTGCGGCGCCGGCGACGGAGCCTGCAGCAGAGGCGGCTCACGGTCCGGCAGCTCTGGGATCTTCGCCGGGCCAAGGCCCGTGCTGGGATCCGATCCATCCGCGCCACTCGACATGGGCGTCCCGCTGGATCCCTCCACTTCCACCTCCTCCTCTTCCTCCTTTGCGGCTCTCCGTCGACCACCTCGCGTGGGCGTGAGGGGTTGGTTCCACTTTCTGGTGTTGGAGGGCGGGCGGGGCACCGAGCACCTACTCCTGCTGCTACTGGCTGCTGCTCGGTTTCGCCACGGCGAGGGGAAGGAGGCGGAGACGGTGGCGGGGCCTACGCCGACGGGGAAATCAGATGGGGACGGGTGGGATGGGCCGCTGCCGTGGGGATTGGGGATAAGGACGAGGGCTTTGCGGGGAAGCTGGTGTCGCTGATCGGTGGGGCCGTAGCGCGGTAGGACCCATATGTCAGTCGCAGTATCTAATAGTCGAACGAGTATGGAAAGTTGACGTTATAATATTCCCCCAATGGCATCTGGACTTTCTTTCTGGAGAGACGAGAGAATGCGGACCTGTGTCTCTGGTGAGTGTGCCACCGGGGGCTGTAGCTTTTTTCAAAAGCAGGCGTGGGGGGGTGTGATTTTAAGAAAAGCGGTGCGTGGGCTGACTTTTAAAAAAAACGTTTTTAAAAAGGAGCTGTGACATAGTTAAAAAGCCTTTTGTTTGAGCAGTGGTGGCTTTTGGGAAAACTTTTCCACCGGCGAGTGGACCTCACATGTTATAGATAACAAGCCGGCAGTGGGCGCACCGGCGAGCGGCTCGGGGCGCGCGATGTGGGAGTTTGGGACAGCGCCCTGACTCGCGGATGGCATGTGAATCCAGAATGGGAAGGGAAAGCCAGGCCGGCGCGACGTCGGCGGAGCTCTGACCCGCCCTCGCAATGCCTGAGCCTCCGCCGCCACCGGAGTGGGATTTGGGAGGCTCGCCGGAGCGCGGATCTAGGTCCTCGCACGACGCCGCCAGCCGTGACCGGCGAGGGGCCGGTGGTTCGAAGCACCATGGCTCCCGCAGACCCATATCTCTCCCGTGACGCCCGAGGAGGGAAGAGGAAACAGAGGGGTCAACGATCCGTCGAGGCAAGGATGCATTCGCCCTGTCGCGGCCATGGGAGGGCGGTGAGCGGATCTCGGGCGCCGGCGAGGGAGGCGGCAGCTCACGCGCCGGCGAGGGGCGTGGTGGATCTCAGCCACGGTGAGGGGGAGGAGGAGGCGAGCTCACGCCACCGTGAGGGACGATGGACCGGTTCGGGATAGAAAATAACAAATCGCTTTCTGCCACTAACCCAACCGGCGGGTGGTAATTTTGAGACCCAAAAGCAGTTTGGAAAAGGGGGTGGGAGGTGCTTTTGGCTTTGATGAAATTTGTATTAGATCGAAAGTTTCGATTTTGGCTTTGGCTTTTGGTGACAGTTTACCCCTTTGGTTGGGCTTTTGACTTTTGGGAGCAAAAGCCCAACCAAACACATGAGAGTAGATGCAGGTGGTTGCCGGCCAAAAATGCAGACTGAGGCAAGTATTTTAAACAGCTCAAGAAAAATGTTTTTATTTAATTTTTCTCTTATACGATTTCAATCCAATTTGTTATAGATATATACTGTACCCCCTTCATGTCAAATTGTAAGTAATGTCAAAAATCTTGAAGAGTCAAAGCAACTTAATTTTGACCAAATTTATATAATAAAATAATAACATTTAGGATGTTAACTAAGTGGGGTACCAAATACTCACATCGAACTTATATTTTTATAGTACATCTATGTTTTGTTACAAACAAATAGATTTTTTTCCCCTTTTGTGAGGAAACTTCCCTTTATAGATGTGCTCAGTCTTAATATAATTTGAGTTAGGATAAAACTTAAACATTATTTTTTTTTTCAAGGCAGAGATGGTATTCGCTAAGAATCAAGATCATGTCAGAGACACTTCAATACAAGTTTTATATTCCAAATATGAATGTATTTAAATAATTATTGGTTAGAGGTAATAAAATTTGATCTTTTAGTATACAAAAATAAGATTTATAATTTCACCGAAAGAGGGAGTATCATTATATAATCTGGATTCACAAGACTATAAGGGCAGTCCTAATCATAGATTAAAAATAGTGGGCTATAGCCAAAGAGACCCGCCGCTAAGGTATTTCTTTTTTTTTTTTTTTTTTTTTTGAGACCCGCTAAGCTATTTCTATTTTGCCGCTATGTGAATTTTTACCATTATTTCAATGCTATAGCGGCGGTTTAGCGGCACTATTTCAGATTTTGGCAACATTGAAATTTAATTACTTATTTCCTACTTATCATTCACAACTAGTTTGTTATTTGGACACTTAAACACTAGTTTCAAAACCATGTCGTACACTGAAAATTTAATTACTTATTTCCTACTTATCATTCGCGACTAATTTGGTATTTGGACACTTAAACACTGGAGTTTCACAAACCATGTTGTACAGTGAAAATTTATTTAGTTATTTCCTACTTATCATTTGTGACTAATTTGGTATTTGGACACTTAAACACTAGAGTTTCATGAAACATGTTGTAATGTCATATTTGTGTTCATCGATTTTCATATTTGCCATTTTTTTTTTTTTTGCATCAATTACTAATGTTTTCCATGTTTTATTGTAGAAACGCTATTTGTCATAGCGCCGTTATAGCTTCATACCTTGTGAAAAATAGTTGCCGCTATTTCGCTATTTTAAAATATGGTCCTAACCCAAATAATACTGGTAGCCTCCACGAAAATCTAGTTTTATCCACCCTCTCTCCGTCGATTCCAAAATAGATTGGGCCGGAATTGACACGTGTTCGTCGACCATTGAAGCTTCAAGAGGGCGTAGGGGGGCTGCGATCTCGCCGGGCGGCGACGGCGGCGGACGAGTAGCGGCGGAGGGAGGGAGGAGCCACGGCGGGGGGCGGGGCCGGCGGCCGGCGGCCATGCGCTTGCGGCGGCGGCAGCAGGGCGGGGGCGGCTGGGCGCGGGTGGGGGGGCGGCGGCGTTGAGCTGGAATAGATGGATACTAATTTTTATTGCTTGCTTATACCCTAGAGATTTCATGCCTCTTGCTTATATAGCCCTGGCTAGTGGGACTTGTAATCTAAGCAATCTCTATAAGGTTTTCCTTATACTATCAAATACCTTTTACAAGCAATATTTATTTATTTCCTAATAAAGGTCTTTCTTATAAATTGAATATCCCCTTTTACACACCAAAAATTCCTTAGATAATCCTAACTTGAAGACGGGCGTAGTCGGACTCAGACGGGAGAGGCGGCGGCGGCAAATAGGCCGCCGGGGGCCGCTGCCCGCTCAAGCCCGCCCCTCTCGGCCGGCGGCCGTCGCGTCTCGGCCCAATTAGCCCCTTCCCCTGGCCCAATTCCACTGGTCATGACATGACATTTCCCCACCGCTCGACGAGGCGGCGCGATCCACGTGCCGCCCAACCCACCAGTGGTGGCGAAGGACACGCTTAATCGGGAAGTGACAACTCCCGGACCGGTAGAAGACAAGAGGGCCGCACTTGTCATTGTCGCCGCTGCGGATGCCGGGCGCCCTTGTTTGCTCGAAGGAGAAGTCGAGGTGGAGGTCGCCAAAGAGATGCCGAACTTGAAGCTCACCGGGGTTGCACGAAGGACGCCCGCCCATGCACGGCGCATGACAACGATCCGGGCGGTCGGAGGAGGAGACGGTAGGTGTAGTTCGTCGCTGATCGTCACCTTTGTATGGAGCTGCTCGCAGAGACGGTCGGGGTTTAATGGAGGCGAGGAGGTGAAGTCGAGAAGGCAAACGTGAGAGGAGGTCGCTAGGCGGCCGACGGGCGCCCCAAAATAGATCTCATGTGTCCACGGTGTGCCAACCGCGACGCTGTCGATGCGGAAGAAGACGCGCCGTTGTTGTCGGCGAGGATGATGGTGGTGCCCTCGACCACGCCGCCGTGGCGCGATAGAGTAGAAGGACGCCATTGAACGCCTCGATCCTCCCGAGGGCGGTTGGGAGTTGGAAGCCCACCGCTATGCCGCGCGGGGGACGCGCTCCCCGCCAGAAGTCCTCCGAGAAGCTCATCGCAACGGGGATGTAGTAGCGGTGGAAGTACCTCACGATGCCGCAGTGGAGGCTCCACTGCGCTGCGTTGCCCGCCAACTCGATGGCGCGCATGGCGATCTCGAGCTCCTTGTTGGTCGTCGTGGCCAAGTGCAGCTCGCAATCATGTCGCTCGCCGTCGGCCATCGATGTAATAGATCCATCGCCGCAAGAAGGCGCCGCGGGCCGGCATGCGGTCAACCGGGCGGCCGCGATGTCATTGCCGATGTCGCCGGGTCGCCGTGGTGGCCGCCGAGTCGGTGCGGTAGCCGGGTCGGCGTCGGCCGCCTCGTCGTCGTTATAAGCGGCGGGCAAGGTCGATGGCCTCCTCCATCGAACGGGCTCGAACCACTCGAAAGTCGTCCGGCGTGCCACGCAGGCCTCGACGAAGAGGAGGCGACACGGTGGCGACCTTCAAAATCCATGCGTGTAGCATAGACTTCGGTTAAGCGTCGATGTAGTCGTCCGACGCGCCTCCACGGGAAGGCGGCGTGCGTCCCCGTGAGTGTCGAGGTAGGCGGGGGTCCGGTGATGTCGCAGGCGGCGTGTGAACTCGTCCCCACTCGATCGGGGACTTCTTCTTGGGCAGTCCATGAACCGGCTACGCAAAGGTAACCAATGAGGTGGAAGGCGACGCAACTCACGTAGAAGTCCGGTCGATGTCCAAGTTGAGCTTGAACAAGAGCTCCGACTGCGAATCCGTGAGGTCGGGTCAGCCGCCGCCGTCGACACTCGGACTTGCCGACTGTCGTGTCACATAGGGAGGGGGTCGTGGATGCGGCGGTGGCACCACGGGCCTGGCGCCGCGGTGGCGCGGGCGCCTCGGGCGGCGCCCGGGGGGTGGTGGCGGGGGGCGCCGCGCGGGTGACGCCGTCTGCCGGAGTCCCGCGCGGTCGCAGTGTGTCGTGGAGAGGAGAGGGCAGCCGGTCTTTGTGGTGTCGTCGAGGATGACGCCGATGACGCCGATCGCGCCATCCGCGCCATCCATCTTCCCCCTCCGGAGGAGGATGGCGGTCGGAGCCGCCGACGGGGCCGTGGCGGGGAGGGGGAGGCGGCCGGCGCTCTGGGCCGCCCCCGTGCCCGGCCAGCCGGCGGCGGCACTGGGCCGTCCTCTAGCTTGGTCGTCGTGCTCGGGTAGTCCCGAGGTGATGAAGACGACTCCATGCGACGCAGCGCCGTCTCCATCTCGCCGGGCAGTGGCCGATCTTGACGCTAGTTGTCGCCGAGGAGCGCCTTCCGCCAATACGGTGAACTCCCTCATCTCGAAGCCATGGGTGATGGGAATCGCTCGTCTCCGGATACCACCCGCCGATTCCCCAGATTGGGCCGAAAATTGACACGCGTGTTCGCCGACCGTTGAAGCTCAAGAGGGCGTAGGGGTTCATCTCTCCGGGGGCGACGAGCGCTAGCCGAGGAGGGGAGGAGCCACGGGCGAGGGGCCGGGCGTCGGGCGGCGGCGCTTGCGGCCGGGGCGCTGGGGTGGGCGCCGCGGCACGGGCGTGGGAGGCGGGGCGTTGGAGCCGGGAATAGATGGATACTAATTTTATTGCTTGTTTATCCCCTAGAGATTACATGCCTCTTGCTTATATAGCCCGGCTAGTGGGACTTGTAATCTAAGCAATCTCTATAAGGTTTCATATAATGATCGAATACCTTTTACAAGCAATATTTATTTATTTCCTAATAAGGGTCTTCCTTATAGATTGAATATCCCCTTTACACACCAAAAATTCCTAAGATAATCCTAACTTGAAGACGGCAGAGTCGGACTCGCGTCGGGAGAGAGGCGGCGCGGCGGGGCGGCAGGGGCGCCGGCCCTCGCGGCACCCCGCCCCCCCCCCTCGGGCCGGCGGCCGACGCGCGTCCCACTTAGCCCTTCCCGGTCGGCCCAATTGGGTCATGACACACTCTCTCTCCAATAGCCCGCCTCCAAGCAGGTGAGTAGTAGATCTAGGTGGATTAACCCAATAATGTAGTTTTAATTTCGGCCATGTTTGACAAGCTCTCTCTAGCCTCGGCTTCACGCTATAGTGCCAAAAGACGTAAGGAGTTGGAGTTGGAGGAACAAAAAATGTCGCTTCTTTGGGCTCTAGATCATTTTTGCGATGGAAGATAAGAATGGCTCATGGGAACAATACTGTTGTTGTCATGGGTGGTTGAAGGAGTCAGAGTAACAAGCTGCAATGCCGAACGACGGAAGGAGATGGAGTTGGAGGAACCGAAAAATGTGGCATCTTCGGACTCTAGACTATTATTTTACGACGGGAGATAAAAATGGCTCAAGGGAACAGTACTGTTGCAGTTGTATCGTAGTGTCATGAGTGGTTTGAGTCGGAGTCACAAGAAACCCTGTCAAATAAACCCTTTGTACTTATGTAAGCAAAATCCTCATTTGCAAACTCCATCGTACAAAGTGCAGTTTTATCTTGTGTTGGGTCACGATATATTTCCTTTGTCCCGTTCCCGTATTCTTCTCCCTCTCTGTCGTCTTTTTTTTCTCTGCTCACTATCTTTTTGGCTCCCTTGCCAATTCCCATCCAGCGACGTGGTGACGGGCTGCCGACAGCGCGGGTGTCGGACAAGGACACAGCCACGCAGGCGCGTAGGCGTGGCAGCCGCATCGAGCCAGCCAAACGTGCAGACGTGCAGTGCACGGGGATGGTGTCGAGTGGAAGGGTGGCCCTCGGGCGCGAGCGAGAAGATCCAATATCCTCTTTCGCCGGTGGCATGTGGGTGACAATGACTATGCAACGAGCAACTAACTAGCTAGCAGTGTGTCGTACGTCGTCGCCACGTGTTATGTAACGCATTTGCGATGCCCAGACCTCGGTGCTCTTCTTGAAACTCGGAACTCAGGGCTCGATTTCGGCTTTATTGTACTTCTTCTAGCACCCAAAAGCAAGAAACTAGGGGAAAAAACCAACAGATGGGTTGACGTTGAAAAGGTATAAAAAGTAGTCACGCTGTAAACAACTTTCTAGTTCTCTCTCGAAAAAAGCTAAAACAACAATAGCGCAAAAGAAATTAAAAAAAAAAACAGTTTGTGAGTCAAAAATCCTAAAACCTTCCGTTCAAACATACAATCTCTCATGAATTTGATCGTTGACAATCACATTGTGCTCGGCTCCGAGATCCACACACCTCTCGTTGTATCTAGCTAGATATATATCCACCTCTGTCGCATGGAGCATGAGCCTTACCGAGTCTCTACCTCCGTCAATCGGCAAAGGTGCTTACTAGTGGCAGTTGGACGTCATGGATATCCAAATGGAAACCCTCTAATTCAAAAAAAAATGAATTAGAATTCATTTCCTCCACCAAAATTCGAATTTCTAATTTATTTGCTAAAATCTATGTATATCCAACTTTCACCTACAAAGATGCTAGTGCTAACTCACACAAGTTGTCAGCGGCAATTATAGAGCCATTAGTATTTTTCTATAGGTACGGCATCAGAAAATATTTTTCTATCAGGTTTTTGCATGTCAGGGAAATTCGAGTTCTAGTAGTGAATTTTATTATTCAAACTACTGCTTGGCACGTACCATGTTGCCAGCTAGAAAGTAAATATATATGTGTACTACTGCTTGGCACCAATACAATAATATGTGTAGATACATAACTAAATGGATGGAAAAAAAAAATCAAAGTGACTTATAATTTGAAACGAAAAAATATTATTAATTGTTGTATATTGTTTTGTGGATATATATATCATGTGTGGCTTTGACAGATTATATACTACATACATTCAAGCACTTTTACTGTTGTACGGTTGGATGTGTATTGGACTTGGCTCTTTTATGCCCTGGATCGATGTCGGAAGGCGCCATGCACATGCAAGAGTCGATGCATGACCACATTTCCTTGTCAAAACTTCGTGCATGCCAATGGGGATCCAAAATCGAAATGCAGGTAGCCACATCGCAAAAGCCGACCGATCAAAACCATGCACGCGGCTACGCACGTACGTACAATGAGGAGACGTGGATTACCACAGGTTGTGGTCGAGTTTTCCCATAGCTGGTGCTGCCGGCGGTGCTCTCTTTTCTGAACGGAGGTGACATGCCGGAGGAGTTAAATAGAACTCTTCTTGTTTTGATTTCAAAGGTATGCAACCCGCAAGAGCTAGCACAATATCGTCCTATTTCACTTTGCAATGTGTTATATAAATTATGCTCCAAAACCATGGCCAACCGCTTACGCCAAATCTTAGATGAGGTGATTTCGGTTGAACAAAGTGCTTTTGTGCCGGGCCGGTTAATTACAGACAATGTGTTAATTGCTTATGAGTGTATTCACTACCTGAGGAATAGAAGAGGAAAGGTAGGAAGCTGTGCAATCAAGCTTGATATGGCAATAGCTTATGATCGAGTGGAATGGAATTATCTGGAGGTGATAATAAGGACTTCGGGTTTCGGAATCTTGGGTTTCTCGAATTATGAAATCTGTTACTTCAGTATCTTTCTCGGTTAAGTTTCAAGCCCTCAAGAGGAATTAGGCAAGGGGATCCAATATCACCCTACTTGTTCCTGCTTTGTGCGGAGGGGCTATCATGTATGCTGAAGAGAATTGGGCCACAATATGTGTCGAGGGGAGTGAGGGTCAGTCGGCATGCGCCTTGGGTGCCTCATCTTCTCTTTGCCGACGACTGTCTTATTTTCACTCAAGCCTCTGAAAGGGGTGCAGAAAGAGTGGCAGGGATTCTTGATGACTATAATCGGGGGTCGGGGCAGCTTGTGAATAAGAATAAATCAGTTGTCTTCTTCAGCCTGAACTGTCAACAAGAGGTGAAAGATGCGGTGCACGGATGCCTGCAAATCACTACTGAAGCTTTAGGTGAAAAGTACTTGGGGCTGCCTACTTCAGCAGAGAGAGGGGCAGGCGATGCTTTTAAATATGTCCCATCGAGGGTGTGGGGGGATGATTGGTGGTTGGGCGAGAGCGAAATCCGAGCCGTCTTTGCTAGAGAGGTGCTTTGCTTAAGGCCAATGTGCAATCGGTTCCCACTTATCCGATGTCATGTTTCAAGCTACCACCGGCGGTGTGTCAAAAGTTGACCTCTGTGGTTACAAGCTATTGGTGGGGGAGCTCTCTCGATAACCATAAGCTCCATTGGCAACGGTGGGAGAAGCTCACTGGATCAAAAGGTGACGGTGGTATGGGGTTCAGAGATTTCACTCTTTTTAACAAGGCCCTATTAGGGAAACAAGGGCGAGGCTAATCACCCGCCGGACTCTCTGTGTGCCAAAGACCTGAAAGGTAAATACGTTCCAAACCGTGATTTCCTTTTACTACTAAGAAAAATAGAAGTTCGGCTACCCGCGTGCTATCCTTCATGGTCGTGATATCTTGGCTAAAGGATTGATAAGAAGAATTGGCCCGGGGGATGTCTGCATGCGGGATGACAACCGGATACCGAGATCTGCGATCTCTCAAACCGCCGGGTCCCGGCTGCCGGTGTGCTACTACGAACGAGTGCCGCGACTTGTTTATTCCCCGACTCGAGCACGGATGTGGAGGCGGTGAACACAACGTTCATGGCGGTGGAAGCGTCGGAAGTTCTCAAGATTAAGCCAAGCCTACGCCCGGAGGAAGATGTTATTGCATGGTCTCTTGAAAAGAATGGGGCTTACTCGGTTCGGTGCATATAAGTTTCAAACAGAACGAGGCGGCTAAGGCCATGGCGTCGGCGACGTGAAACCTCCAATTCGGGAATGGTGATTTTTGGGAAGCGGATGGAAGCGGATGTCCCGCCAAAGATAAAAGTTTTCTTGGTGGCGTGTGATTCATAATTCTCTGCCATCGAAAGCTGAGTTGAAGCGGAGGCATATCGAAAAAGGAGAGTTTTTGTGAAGTATGTGGGGATCCGGAGGAGTCGCTGTTTCATGTGTTCTTCCGATGCCCGGTGGCATGATGATTACGGAGTGCGGTCAAGGAGTTGATGGGGATCTCGATCCCATCCTTACACCCCGCTCATGGACTACTGATATATTCAGCCCGAATCCGCTTTCGATCCAGTTGCATCGGTAATCGTCTGCGGAGCGTGGGCGATTTGGACGAGGAAAACGCCCGCCGTCATGGCCGGAAGGTGTGGGAGCCGGTGCGACGGCGAGGTATATTTCAAAGCTGATGGAAGACCTGTCCGCACCGAAAGCACCAAAAAGAACAAGTAAACAAGGCAAAACCGCCGGCAAGATGGACTCCACCGAAGCCGGTTGGGTGAAGGTGAACACAGATGCGAGGTTTCGACAAAGGACTCTGCACGGGCAAACCGGGTGGTCATCCGTGATGTGAATGGGGTGATCACCGGAGCAGCTGCACGGTGGTTCGATGGTGTGCCTGACGCTCTGGCAGAGGCATTGGCAGCCCTGGAAGGTTTGGAGTTGGCGACAGAACCGGGAGCTGAACGTGTGGTGCTTGAGGTCGACTGCCAGGTCCTATCAAATCTGCTGAGGGAACCATCGGCGCAACGATCAAGTATCGGAGGCCTATGTTATGATATCACGGAGCTCGGTAAAAGTTTTAGTGATTTTAAAGCTATTTGGATTCGTAGAGATGCAAACACAGTTGCTCATGTATGCGCTGAGACTGTATCTTCTACTTTTCGTTCGGTTTTTTGGCTTGACGATATCCCGGAATGGCTGGTTCGTCTGCCGGCCGTGGATTGTAATGGTGATACGAATGAATAAAAGGCTCTGTGATCCTAAAAAAAAAAGAATTTTCAAGTCCATACTAGCTCTTCCAGAGCATGTAGGCACATTATTACAACCACTAAAAAAGCTAGACCCGTTTCGCAAAAAACAGAAAAGGAAATAAAGCTCAAAAAACAGAAAAAGAAAAAAAAAAAGCTAGACCCGTGACAAAAGAAAATCGAAAAATGCGCCGCGTGTATTCGTGCGGTGCTGCACCGAGCGATTGACTTGGGCCAAATCTCAACAACCAATAGAAAAACCGGCGACTGCTTTATATATGTTTGTCATCAATCAGTCGAGTGTCTCGTTAGTTTTTGTGGGCTGCTTGTTGATGTGGACTTGTTTCGTCAGCCCATTTGTGAAGAGGGACACATGGTCCTGCAGGTAGTGTTGGTTGCTGCGGTCTCAAGTCCTTTCATAATTTGTTTATTAAGTTTGTTGCCGCATCCGCATGCATGCATATTATGATGACGATCCGATGATCCATGTCTGGAGGCGCTGCTAGCATAGCTGGTTCCAACAATTAAGTTGCTGAACGTCACCAGCTAGCTGCGTGCCCAAGCTAGGCCGGAGCCTACAGCAACTGATCGATCGAAATGACCTTACAGGTTTTGATAAAGTTTTTTTTGTTTTTTTGTCTATAAGCTAGCTGTAAGCTCGTTTCTCCTCTGTCTCTTATTCTGCTCGTTTTTCCTAGTGACGATAGCTAAGGATAATTCCCTGTATGATCGATAGATGATACATCATGAGAGATTGGACATTTTCTCTTCCACTCCGCCTTCTGGTGCAGTATCATCCTTCTATATATCCCCCCTCTAACCGTACGTTATTCTATATATCCCCCCTCTAACCGTACGTTATTCGGATTTGATGCATGCCCACACCTAACGACACACATATGGGCTCTCCTCGTCGCATCATCATGCTGGCACCTGTTGCCGCGCTCGCCTGCTGTGCTTGATCGCTGCTGCCGTTCCGTCACCGGAGGAGAAGGGACGGCGATCCCTCCGTCCTCGGGCGGGGGCGGATCCACGCCCGGGCTAGGGGGCTGTAGCCCGGGGCGCAGCCTAAATTATTACATGCAAATCTTTCCTAGCCATGTAAATCCTTTAATTTTTAGCGTAAATAGCATGTTCCGTACTAATTAGCCTCCTAATTCTAAAATAGTCTGTCCTTAACTAATTAGCCCTCCCTGACATGGTGTTTCTGGATCCGCCATTGCTTAGGCATGCCCTCTCACACGCTGCCAGGAAGGGGCTCACGGCGGCGGCAAGGTCGGTGTCACGCTCGTTTATGGGGGTCGTCACCGCCGCAGCCCACTACGCGCCTGGTCGCCGTGTAACGGCGCTGCCCACAACATCAGCCGGAGGAGGACATCGCCAGGGACGGCGACGAGGAGCTCGCCGTGTCGGCCACGACCGACACTCGAGGCGCGACAGCAGCAGCGGCGGAGTAGCGATGACGACAGTCTCAGGAGTGTGATCATCCACTCCTCCCCCCGCCCGCGACGGAGATGGATCCGGCAGCAGCCCGACGACCAGCACTTCCCCTCTCCGTACATGGAGCACTGCCTACTACTGCTTATATCTCGACAAAAGATGTGTACTTTACAACTGCATGCTGGTAACCATTGATTTGATGCATGTTTATATAATAAATATATTGGCATGAGCATCGATCTTATGCACTGGCGGAGCCAAGGGGATTGGCAGGGGCCATGCCCCCCCTAACATCCCGTAAAAATTTGTTTTATGTAATATATAATTTAATAATCTTCATTATAAATATATAATTAAAGCTTTTATCATATATATTTTTTTTTTCATGACTTTACTACAATCACAAAAATTATAAAATATTCTTAAATTCTTTGGGCAAACTTTCATGTATATATTTTTTGGCTCCGTCGTGGTCAGTCTACTCGAAAAGAACAATGTGGATGGTTAAATGCTAAAGAAAATCACAAAACAAATTTTTAAAGGAAACCGGCCTGGCCAAATGGCCGGGCTCGCCCACGACACCAGCCGAGGCCCAACGGCCCACCGGGTCCGAGGCGGGGCCAGCGTCGCCGTCGAGCTCACACTCGGCGCTGTCGGCGGTTGGCTCGTGTTTCCTCGCCCGGCGATGAGGTCCCCGGCGACACGGCTTGCCCTCTGGCGACCCTCTCGACCCCATGCACGCAATGGCACCCAAAACAAGACACCTAGGGCACCGGGCACCCTTGCCGGGCGGCCACGGGCGCGGGCGTGGCCGTGGGCGGCGGGACGTGGTCGCGCGGCGGACGACGAAGATGGTCACCGGAGCTATCCCCAAATAAAGCGAGCCCCCGTAACCCTACAACACACCTAGGCGACCATTTCCCTCACTTAATCGAACCAAAACCGGTCCCCAACCGGTGCGGCCCCGTGCATGGCGGACGGCGGAGCAAAGCTCGTCGGCGACCGGCGTTCCCGCCACTCTAGCGCAGCAGAAGTCAAACAAAGCGCACGGGCGTGACCGGAGCCCACCACGACGATGATGCTCGCGGGTTTGGACGGAGATGAGGCGGAGATGGTCCGACGGCGGTGGACAAAGCGGTGGCGGCGCGGACCGGGCGGGTAAGGATGGCGTCCCGCATGTCTAGGCGTCGACTGCGAAAAACGGGCGGGTCTATCACGACCATGTAATCGAGGCGAGCTAGAACAATTGACCGAGAAGCGTGAAGCGCACCGGGGCAGGCTGGGAACGGGGAGGCGGTTTGCGGCAGGCGGCCGCCCCCACGAAGAAGACGACGGCGCGCGGGCAACTCCGGTGACAAAAAGGTGCTAGAGCGGGCTAAAATGGAGCGCAAGAGCGAGGCAGAGCTGGTGGCGTGCTCAATCGCGGCGATTAGAGCTCGTCAGCGGTGGTGTAAGGCGGCGGAGCATCCTGGCAGCGTTGGAGCGGGTGGCAGAGAAGATGAAGACGACGGCGAGCTGGGCAGGATAAGGACGGGCGAAGCGGGGTTCCAGCGTTACCCGAAATGGTGCGGGCGTGTGAAGATCTCTAGTTTGGTTTTGGCTAATTAGTGACTCCTAAGGACTAATCTCTCGATGCTAAGTGTTTGATTAGATTGGAGATTGGTCGTGCCGGAGTTGGTGCATGACGATCATAGAGGATGGATCGAGGTGATCCAAAAAGATGATCAAGCATCCAATTCGGTGTGGTTTGGAGATCAAAGGTCCCAAGGCAAAGGTATAACTATAGGGCTTTTGATTTCACACCCAAGACACCATAGAGGGTGTGAGTGATTATAGGATCGATAAGCCGCACTATAAAGAGGGGAAGCTTATCGTACATATCGGTCCTCATGTGCCTTTAGGTTCAAAATTCATATGCATGCATTCTAACCTAAAGAGCTAACTCGCACTTGGTGAAAATGTGTTTTCAAAATGCTAACACATGGTGTCGAGGTGTTATTCGACGTGTCGACAATAAGAAACAAGTGACGGAAGTCGGTTTGGAGCAAAGGCGAAGGAACGACGACAAAACGACGAAAAATTCGCGGCTTCGAGGCGTGGCCGGACGCCTTGGCGGCCGGAAGCTGAAAAGAATCCGGCCGACGCGACCGGCCGGCGGGTCCCAGTCGGTCGAATTCCAGAGCATGTTTTCCGGTTTTGGCCGAGGGTCGGCCGGACGCATCGACCGGATGCTTCGGTCTTGGCCGACCGAACCATCGATCGGACGCTTGCGGCCCGGGCCCGGTCGGTAGGGGTTCGAACACTTATTCGGGTGTTAGCGGTTGTGGCCGGACCCACCGGCCGGACTCACCGGTGAGTCCGGTCGGTCGTCCGGTCAGCTGCGAAAACCGTGGGTTTTCTCCCAACGGCCACATTTTGTGGTGAGGGGTATTTATACCCCCTTGGCTGCCTCTTGCTCTTTCTCTTAGTCATTTGAATCATTCCTAACACACTAGAGCAAGCAAGCAAGCCTCCTCCTCTCTCATTCTTGATTTGAGCTTCATTCTTGAGAGAAGAGTTGATCCAAGTGCATTTACATCGAGTTCTTGCATCTAGAGGCACTTTGGGGATCGTTGTGAGACGGTTGGTTTCCTTTTGCTCTTGGAGACACCGCTCCTAGCCGGCTTGGTGTTTTGGTGGAGTTGTTGGCAAGAAGAGAAGATTGTTTCTTGGCCACCTCCGGGCGAAATTGTGAGAGGATCACGCACTCCTCGTCGGGAAGACAAAGTGTAAGGAATACATTGCTCGTGTCTTGGGTACCTCACTTGTGAGTGGTGTGTTGAGGCTAGCAAGGGCACCGCCTAGCTCAAACACCATCCTTGTGTTGGTCGGCACAACCGAAGAGTAACTTGTCGGTGTACAAGCGAACTCTGGGTGAACAAATCGACTTGTTCATTGTCTCGATGTTTGGATCATCACCTTCGAGTGATTGATAGTTCATCTTCTTCCCGGTGATTGGTTGACATCCTCTACACTTTGGTATATCTAGTTCACTCCCTTGCAATTACTTTCATAGTTGTTCTTGTGTAGTGAGCTAGCACTTGCTTTGTGTAGTTGTTCTTGCTAGCATAAGGACCATATTAGGATTGTTCATTAGCTAGAGTAGTGACATAGACTTTGTGTGGATTAGAGATCATAGAATTATTTAGTCTTGTCACTAGAAGGCTTGCAAGACCACTAGAGCTAGCGCAAACCGCTTTATCGCCATTTGTTATACTAATCGGTTTGTTTAGTTGAGATTGTAGAAATTTTTATAGGATATTCACCCCCCCCCTCTAGCCATCTAGGACCTTACAAGTGGTATCGGAGCCGTGGTCACCATATTTGAAGGATTAACAACCTTGGTATGATAGTATGGCTCATGTTGTGTTCAACCATGTTGGGGGAAAGCCTCCGTTCTTTGATGGGGTCAAGAATTTTGACTATTGGAAGAGAACCATGAGGATGTACTTGGGATCGATCAATGACCAAGTATGGGATGTGACCGAGAAGGATTATGCCATCCTTGATCCTACCAACCTCACTTCCACTGACAAGTCAAACAAGCAATGCAACACCATGGCATTGAACATATTGTACAATGGCATGGATGTCAAGGTGTTTGAGGGCATCAAAGACCTTGAGAAGGCAAGTGAGGTTTGGGAGAAGTTGTGTGAGACCTATGAGGGCACAAAGGTGGTGAAAAGTGCCAAATTGTATGTTCTCAAGAGTGAATTTGAGAATTTCAAGATGAAGAAAGATGAGAGCATACCGGAGACATTCCATAGGCTCCAAGTGATTGTCAATGATCTCAAATCATTGGGAGTGAAGACATTGGATAGAGACTTTAGGCACAAATTCTTGATGTGCTTGCCCAAAAGATTTGCTATGTTGAGGAAGATTCTATTTAGAGGTGCATTGGACACCATGACACCTAGTGACTTGCTTGGTGAAGTGCTAACCGATGAGCAAGTAGATGGGATGGAAGATGAAGTAGAGAAGGAAGATGACAAGAGCAAGAAGGTTGTGGCATTCAAGGCCGCCACCACCTCATCCAAGGCTAAGGGCAAGTCCAAGGCTCAAGAAGAAGATGATGAGAAAGTTAATCTTGATGAGATTGATCAAGAGTTTGCTATGTTTGTGCGGAAATTTAGCAAAGTCTTGAAGAACAAGAGGATGGGGCAAGGCTCAAGGAAGAGGAATGATTCATCCAAGGGCAATGAAGAGCCAAGAAAGTGCTTTGAGTGTGATAGTCCCTATCATATTCTTGCCGATTGCCCAATCAAGAAAGAGAAAGAGAAGATGAAGACGCATACAAGAGTGGCAAAACAAACAAGAAGAGCAAGACCATGACATTCAAGAAGACAAATGATGGTGCTTTTGTTTGTTCTTGGGATAGTGATGGCTCCTCCGATGAAGAGAAAGACAAGGCCAAGGCAATGAGTGCAATTGGTCAAGACAAGAAGGCATCTCTCTTCGGCTCATCACCATCATGCTTCATGGCTAAGGCCACTAAGGTATCATTGCATGAGCATGAAGAACTAAGTGATAACGAAGTAAAATATGATGATAGTGATGATGATGATGAATATGAACCCACTAAAGATGACCTTCTAGAGATGCTTAAGCAAACTCATATCATGCTTAAGACTAAGGACAAGGAATGTAGAGCTTTGCAAAAGAGTGTAAAAACTCTTGAACAAAACTTTAGTGAGCTAGAGGCCACCCATGAGGGTCTAAAGGAAGACCATGGGGAACTTGAGCTAGCTCATACAAGGCTTCAAAAAGCCCATGCCTTGATCTTAGAGAAGAATGATAAAGCTTGCTTAATCATCAAAAAGGATGTTGGTTCAACATGTGACATTATAGATGAACCATTCTTGGTTGATGTTGAAGAACCATCAATTCCTTCCACATCCACATCAACTCACTCAATCTCCACTAGTAGTGATGAAGTAATTTTAGATTCATCATTAAAAGTTGAGAATGAGACTCTCAAAAAGAGAGGTGGATGAGCTCACCCACGCCTTGGGTAAGCTTCCCTGATTGGTTGACATCCTCTACACTTTGGTATATCTAGTTCACTCCCTTGCAATTACTTTCATAGTTGTTCTTGTGTAGTGAGCTAGTACTTGCTTTGTGTAGTTGTTCTTGCTAGCATAAAGACTATATTAGGATTGTTCATTAGATAGAGTAGTGACATAGAGTTTGTGTGGATTAGAGATCATAGAATTATTTAGTCTTGTCACTAGAAGGCTTGCAAGACCACTAGAGCTAGCGCAAACCGCTTTATCGTCATTTGTTATACTAATCGGTTTGTTTAGTTGAGCTTGTAGAAATTTTTATAGGCTATTCACCCCTCTAGCCATCTAGGACCTTACAACGTGTTCTAGTAGGCAGGCTGCGTGGCAAGGGAAAGACGGCGAAAAAACGCGGCGCGGCGATGCCCCCTGGATCGGCACGTAGCAAGGAGGCAAAAGCGGGAGGAAGACGACTTATTTACAAAAATGCCATTGTCTCCTTGAAAGTGCATCTAGCCCTTTAGTGGGTTTTGGTGAATTAAGTGACAACATAATTGAAGGTCTAATAAGTTTGCCAAGTGTTGAACAGGAAATTGAGTCTATTGCATATACTTGTGGATTGTGTATTAGCGAGTATATCCAAGGTTCAACAAGTAAGCAAACTTGATGGTATTCCACATAGTGTTGAAGCAAAGACCAAATTATATATTGTTGTGTTGGAGGATTATGGAAACAGTCTAGTTCAAGCAAAAAGACAACAATGCAAATGGAATCAATGAAATGGCTTCTAAGTTGTGGGATATCATAGTATCATGTGCAAGCAAGCATACTTGACAAATGGCAAATGAGACATAAGTTGATGGTTGTGGATTGGTCTCTATGATGGCTTGCTTTGCATGAACAAGAAGAGTTGGACAATGAACTAGTATTGATCAAGGATTAAAGACTGAACCAAGAGTGCATAAGTGAAGATATATCAAGCAAAGAAAGGAGACAATGCATAATGGATATAAGATGTTCTCTATATTAGCTGCTTGTATGGATAAAGATTTGGAACATCACTTTGCATTGATATGATCAAGCTAGAAGTATGAAGACAGAGATTGAAGTGAGTGTTAGGAATGTCAAGCCAAAATAAAGAGGATATAAGGAATCGTGAATTGGCTTGACAATATTGATGTTGATCCACATATGTCTCTATGTGAGTCAAACCAGAGCTTGATTGATTTCAACATTCATATCTAGAAGATATTCAAGCAAGGATCACAATATTGAAGAAATGGTTATTCAATGGATGCTTAATGCGATGTGACTCAAGTATGTCTTGATAAGGTGAAGATAGCAAGGAAAGGGCTTCGAGGTACTAAGCGAAGGTGAAGGGCAAGCGGCGGCTTGGGACCGAGTACCATGGCTAAGGTGAAGAAGAGAGTACTTGCATTTAGTCGAGGAACTAATCAAGCTATGAGGAGTCATATTGTGTTGAGAATCAAATCATTAGTGGAAGTGACTTGAAGCCATGAAAATGAACTCATATATATGGAAGTGGTTCAAGTCACATGCTCAAGACATACTCGCTCAAAGAGAAGAGACAAAGATGATTGAGGATGTTATATATATGCAGCAGCCCCCAATTGCAAGTGATGATGGCTCTACGCTCAAAGAAGGTTTACATTCCTTTATGTTTTGAAATTGAGTTTAGGAAAAGCCGTACTATAAAGGGGGATACAATGCACAAGCTTTTATGTGCAACCAAGTGCTCAATCTTTGACCAATACATCCTCATACCTCAACCAAGACAGCTAGCTCAACACTTTTCCATTCTTGCTGTTTTGGCTCGAGCGGCAGTGCCGCTCAGTGTAGCGGCAGTGCCGCTCATAATCTGACCGTTGGGACCTGAGGGGGTATTTAACACCTCCCTCATCCCTCCAACGGTTATCTCGACCATTCCCTTCCCAGGTGCCACCAGAGCTGCTCTCTCTCTCTCCCTCACTCACCATTGGAGCCCCTCAAGCTTCTCCCATCGATTCCTCTCCAATCCTTTGAGAGATTGAGACTCTAAACTGCAATAGAGAGCTCTCCAACCTGTTCTTCATCTCCAAGAGCACTTGGTTCGCGTTCAAGCCGGTGGATTGTGTTTGTTACTCTTGGAGCTTTGCTCCTAGCCGGCTAGGCGTCGCCCCCGAAGCTTCCATCTTGTTGTGGTCGCTCCGGGACGTTTGTTATCACCCTCTACTTCTATTGGAAACACCCCTCATCTCAAGAGTTAACTCTCTTGACTTGAGAACGAGGGCAAGGCAAGCCTTTTCTCGGCAAGCCAATCCTTGTGTGGATACCTCAACAACGTGGACTTAGGCCCGACCTTGGTGGCGACGCCGAACCACGGGAAAAATCGCTGTGTCTCTTGTGCTTCATTTACATTCTTGCATTTCATATTTGTATTTGTGGTGATTCTAGGGTTTGAGGTCGATCTACTTTGTGGCTCACGATCTACTTGTTCTAGCACTCGATCGATCGCAATCTCTACCCTTCCAGAAGCTAAGGAATTTAACCGATCTAAATTTCGTCGGGTAGATTTTGAATTGTGGGCTAACCTTTTCTGCGGCTTGGCGCGGCGGTGCTTGTTGGCCCGAAGCGGCGGTGCCGCCTCGTCTTTCTAATAAGATCTTGAGCCGAACTTTTGCGGGGATTGTAACGAGTATCTCATCATCATCTTCACCAAGTTTGAGCTGCATAGGACTCCTCGGCCTCAAGGAGATAGTTTAGGCCTTAGTCATAACTTGTGTGTTTGAGCTGCAATTTTTGTAGGCCTATTCACCCCCCCTAGGCCATCTTCTCGACATCAAGGTCCTTACACTCCTTTTTACCAAAATTCTCTCAAATTTTGAACTAAAGTTGAAAATCTCTAAATACAAAAGTTTCTCAAATTTTCAAGCTCTACACTTTTCATAAAGGAACATTTTCAAATTCGGCCTCCAAATATAACTTTTTGAAATGGGGTCAAAAGGGATTTTTAATGAATTTGCAATTACTTTAAAATTCATATAAAAACTTTAAAAACTTCAAAAACCAAAAATGTACACCAAGAAAAGATAAACACTTTTGCTTTTGGAACTTTGGTCAAATTTTGCATAAATTTTGAGATCTCGAAAAGGGGATAAAATAAGATATAGAAATTAGGGTTTTCAAATCCAATTCAAACTTGAATTTAAAATAAATTTTAAAACCACATTATAAATTTATCAAACTATTACTCAAAAAACATACTTATAAACAAAAACATAAATACAAAATTAAATCACCCTAAAACCCTTGAGCACAATCAATCTATAAATATAAACTTATTTTAATTAATCCAAAAATTTAAAATTTTCTAACCATGCATGCTTTGCAATGCTTATGATGACATGATTAAAATTTTAATTGCATATTAACATCTAGGATGTTACACTTGAGCAGCATCGCTGCCTGGTTTGCGTCCAGAAACGGTCACCGTGAGGTCGCAAGATTTGTTTTGAAATCTCTTTGCAAAGAAAGATAGGAAAGGTGAAAAATATAAAGTTTAAAAACAGGAGCAAAAACACAATTGGCTTAACAAGGAAGAGAACACAATTATCCCTATTATTATATATATGCCCTGGATCCATCGGAAGACGCCATGCACACGCAAGAGAGTCGACGCATGACTACATTTCCTTGTCAAAGCGTGCATGCCAAAATGGACTTCCAAAATCGAATTGCAGGTAGCCGCTACATCGCAAAAGCCGATCGATCAAAACCATGCACCGCGCTACGTACGTACAGGAGACGTGGATTACCAGGTTTGTGGCCGAGTTTTCCCATGCGAACAAGGACAATTTGTTTGATACTTCGATTGTTTGTTCCTCTATCGATCGATCTCGCACTAGTATCGAAATGATTTTTGCGAGCACTGGCACAATCTTTTTCGTGGGGGCACTTTTTTTGCCCGTCACGGAAAATACTCCGCCACATCTAATTTTAATTTGCGTGGCGGGCGCATTTTTACCCGCCACGGTAAATTTATTTTCGCGTGGCGGGCACCTTAACACGCCCGCCACGCAAAATAACTTCGGCCTTAGTCGATATGGGCTAAGCCCAATAACCTACTCCATGATAAAACCGGAGCGCACTAGGGTTTCACTCTCGATCCAACTCCGTCTCCACTCCTCAGCCCGGCCTCTCGATCCACCAACTCCCGTCTCCACCTCCCTCCCACCCTCTCCTCCCGATCTCCCCTCACCGGCGGCCACGGCGGCGCCGTTCTCCCTCACCGGTGGCAAGGCCCACGGCGGCGCGGCCCCCCCCTCTCCGTCGGCAAGTCCCGAGCGGCGGAGGCGGGTTCGGCGCGGAGGAGGCGGATCCCTCGGCGGCGGTGCTCCGTCCTCCGACCGAGATCCGGCCATCTCGCGGGCACGGATCCGCCGGGCGGCTCGGCTTCTCCAGGGCGCGCGCGGCGGGATGTACCCGGCCGCGACGACGGCGGATCCGGGGCGGGGGCGGGGACGGCGCCGGATCCGGCCGGGGACGGCGGCGGCGCGGCGGATCCATTTGCGGATGCCGCGGCGGCGGTGCTCCGGCAGCTGTTGCGTAGCTGGGCTTCGGTGTCGGGCCCGTATGGGCGGCACTGGGCTCGGGCTTTTAAATTTTTTATTAACGTGGCGGGCGGGCGCGTGCCGTCACGGATATTGACAGCTTTTCCGTGACCTTTGCTTGGTGACGGGCACCCTTGCCCGCCACGCAAAATCTAAATCGCCCGCCACGCAAAAGTATTTCGGTAGTAGTGTCGTTTCGACATCCATCGTGCGCGTTCCGTACTTTCGTGGAAATTTTTTGAGAGAGACAAAGCTGTACCGTACGTGTTGAAGAGACAAGGCAAAGCGTATACCATTTTTCAAATCGTTGTGTATATTTAATTTCTTGGAAATTGCCGAATGATTGCTTTTGCTTGTCATCTAACCTAGCCAGGGATGTTATCTAAGTTCATAAAAAAAAAAAAAAAAAAAAAAAAAAAACAAAATGTATTTAATTATATCTTTTTTTTTTGACTGAATGTATTATATCTAAACTCCCTAAATTTACTAATCGTGCAGTGTCACGTGAAGTCTAAATATATATAATCATCATAACTTAAGTTAGTTCACCTGCTGTGTATTATATCTATCATCGATGACGACCGCGAGATGACATCATGCCAACAAGTAAGGCATACGACATGCCGGTCGCCATGTGGGCCTCACATGCATGCTGATTGTCACTGCCCAATCAACGTGCCACACCATAAGTAGATTAACTCAATGCTTTGATTTAGATCTCACAAGATACGTTGTTAGCAACTTAGTTAGAAAACTAGACTAGATGGTGTGGTCATAGCCTTGATGCGCTAACTATGGATCAATGCGTAATGCTTGTCGAGAGGGGATGATCCTAGCGCAACAGGCTGGTGTTCTGAAACTCTTGCTAGAAACGGATTGCAATTAAGGAGCTGGCATCCTGAGCCAAAATCAACAACTAGAAGCCCACTATTTTACTTTTGTTGGAAGATGACCAGACCAGTCAACGAGAAGCAACTACGTACAAGGAGCAGGGAAAGCATATGGAAATTTAATTTTCGAATTTAAACTTCTTTGATGTTAGTAAATTATGTACTATATGTATAGCAATTAATAAATGCCTATCAAAACATATCTCATTGTAGAATTAAGGTACTTAGATGTTGTAGTCTTTGTATGCCTGTATTTTACCTGTTATTAAAGTTAGAATTGTTTAACTTAGTTATATTATCATTATATATGAAACTAAAACGATTTTTATTGTGAAAATTTGAGTAATGAACAATGTTGGAAGAAGAGTGGTACGTTTAGGCATTCAGGGCTCTAGTACTATCTGTAGGCGTGTGTACTTTTTAAGAAATCTGGTACGCGTTTACAATGATTATTTTTACAAGAGCTTACAATGTTTATTAGGTAGTACAGCAGATCGAAAAATGAAGCCTAATGAAAATGTTATCACCAATAAGCGAGGTTTCTTCGTCGTCTAGCACACTATAAGCAGAGAATATACTAAGAAGCCTAATGAAAAGGTATTCACTAATAAGCAAGGTTTCTTCGTGGTCTAGCACACTAATAAGCAGAGAGATATTAATAAACATGAATAATGTTCAAAACAAGGCAACAATTTCGCACCAATGGCGAGGAAATGTATGCAGAGCTAGCTAGGAGACGTCGTCCTGGTGGCCTAGTTCACATGTTCGACAAAAGAAAAGTTAATGTCAATTGACCAAACTCTCTGACGATCGGAGCCTCATGTATATCTGATCCGTACATACATGCATATATACACGTCCTCGCCCTGCTTCCAGTAACTCACAACACAATCCTGCTAACAATTTGTTGCTACGTACGTGCACCACGAACCTTGTAGTCGTCGGTTCCTTCTACATCCAGCAGCGAAACAAGAAGAACATGGGGTTCGTTTACCGGATCGCGAGCCCGTCCGAGTACCTGGCGATCACGGGGTACGGCATCAACGACGTGAAGCTAGCCAAGAAGGCGTGGATCGCGCCGGGGCAGCGCTGCACGCGCTTCGACATGTCCCCGGTGAACTACACGTTCGAGGTGCAGGCCATGAGCGCCGAGAAGCTGCCCTTCATCCTCCCGGCCGTCTTCACCATCGGGCCCCGCGCCGACGACGAGGAGTGCCTCCTCCGCTACGCCAAGCTCATCTCCCCGCACGACAAGCTCTCGCACCACGTGAACGAGCTCGTCAAGGGCGTGATCGAGGGCGAGACCCGCGTGCTGGCGGCGTCCATGACCATGGAGGAGATCTTCCGGGGCACCAAGTCGTTCAAGCAGGCCGTGTTCGAGAACGTGCAGCTGGAGCTCAACCAGTTCGGCCTCATCATCTACAACGCCAACGTGAAGCAGCTGGTGGACGTCCCGGGGCACGAGTACTTCTCCTACCTGGGCCAGAAGACGCAGCAGGAGGCGGTGAACCAGGCCAAGGTGGACGTCGCCGAGGCCAGGATGAAGGGCGAGGTCGGCGCCAGGAGCGGGACGGGACCACGCGGCAGAACGCCGCCAAGGTGGACGCCGAGACCAAAGTGTACACGGTGAAGCGGCAGGGCGAGGGCGCCAAGGAGGAGGCCAGGGTCAAGGCCGAGGTCAAGGTGTTCGAGAACGAGAGGGGAGGCGGAGGTGGCGGCGGCCAACTCGGAGCTCGCCATGAAGAAGGCCGGGTGGGAGCAGCAGGCACGGGTGGCTGAGGTCGAGGCGGCCAAGGCGGTGGCCATCAGGGACGCCGAGCTGCAGGTGGAGGTGGAGCGCCGGAACGCCGCCAGGCAGACGGAGAAGCTCAAGGCCGAGCACCTCAGCAAGGCCGTCGTTGACTACGAGATGAAGGTACGTACGTACCTGCATACGTTGGCCCTGCATTCATTAATTGGACATTGAAATTGTCATCCTTTTTCTTTGTCTCTCTGCTAGTAGGTACCAATATATTCGGCTACGTACAAAGGACATGTTTGACATCATGGACTAATTTTAGCTCACTAATTTTAATGAAAATTAACTCTAGTACATCCCAAAAAAGAGGAGGACTAATGTAGGTGGACTATTTCTTCGTCAAGTCTTTAACTAGTTGATAGCTAACTTGTTAGACAGCATAACTAATTTGAGGCTAACTTCTAGCCAACTAGTAACTAGCCATGCTTGTTCCAAAATATTGGTCATTTCAGTTTTTTCTAGCTCAAATATATATATAACTCTAAAATTATATAAAATTATGTCTAATTATTAAGACATTTAATGACAACTAAAAGAACTATCAACAAAGTTTTAATGAAGGTATGTAGCCATATATGCTGACCCAATGCATTTATTTGGTATTAAAATATACTCCCTAGAGGAAAGGTATTAATATTTATGTATCAAATAAATATTATTAGATTAATTGTGAAATTTATTTTTTTAAATGTCTTTTTTACGAAAAAAGTTATTTTTATATAAATTACTTTTGAGCCATAAACGTGAATATTTTGCATTCTGGTATGGATGGAGGGAGTATATATATATTAGTGTTTGATTTTATATTTACATTAAACTATACTATGATGTTACAGACGTTAGTGTATTTTCTAGAAAAATGGGTGCGACACTAGGGCTTGAATAGCATTCCACTAGATAGCCCTACCACTGGACTACAAACGCAGTCACGATGTTTTGCTTCAAGTAAAAGTTATTTAGAATAAATTGAAGTGAACTATGTTTTGAAACAAAATACAAGTACCATTATAGGTATTAATTAAAATGAACATAACCGTCGGGTTTTTACATGTAGCGGTACAAATGTTACACTGCTGGCCAAAGAATATGAAGTCAAAACCTAAAATATGGTAGTCTACTAAAACATGAAAATGTTTCTAAAAAAATCAAACCATATAAATCAAAAGACATACTACAACAATTTTTTGAAGTCAAAATCTAAAGTATGGAAAAATGTTTCTAAAAACACCAAACCATATAAATCAAATGACATACTACAACAATTTAATGCTCAAATCATGGTAAAAATGAATTTAGAAAATATAGCTTATTAAATAGACATTCAGATCAATAAGTGACAATAATCAAGGGTTTGTTTGAATCCCCTTCTCCAAAAGTTAGAGCTCTAAAAACTTATGACACTTTAGCCTGGTTTTAAGATCTAAAGCACTAATTTAAGGTAAGTTTAGAGCTAACTTTAGATTTACTTCTAAAGTTTAGAGGGGATCCAAACATGCCCTTATAACAAATAGATATCAAATGTCGCAATACTTAGGCCAACAAAGTCTTTTTTATGCCTTAACTCTTCAGTACAACCTGCAGTATCTGAACTCACGCACTAACTCACACCACCACACGCACACAATCACGCCCTAGTGTGAAAGCTAGACCTACACCTATAAGAAGACATTGCACTTGGCTGAGAGGCGGGGGCATGCGTTCGACAAGCTAATTCACAAAAGCTGAGGTGCTCGTCGACCACGAGGCTACTTGCTCCCTCCTAGGCCGTAGGGGCCCACACCAATCGGCCCCGATCGTCGGCGGCGTCCGCTCCACTCCACACCAGAGTAGTCTCCGTGACGAGAAATTTTTTAAAATGAGGTACACGATCTAGTCCATCCACTTCTGCCTCCCACCTCCACATTCTAAAAATCTACTAGCTTAAGGATAAAAAAAGAACTTCTAGCTTAGAAATGATCCAACTCACCCATCCTCTCTCGCGTGCCACTCGATAAATAAATCCTTTCTCTAGTCATAATATTATACTGACGGGCGTCGCCCTGACCATTTGGAAACAGAATCATTTGGAAACCTAGTATCCACATGTGAGGTAATAGAATTATTTAGGAACCTACGGTTCCCAGTGAGGCACCCTACGTTGGCCATCGCTTGAACGTGGGTGGGCTACCCAAACCAGTTTAATCTAATGACATACTCACTACTATAGGCCGTATTTGTAGAAACTATGCAGTGATTCAAGTCATCTCTGCCATCAATTGTTAGAAAACAATGATTTGCATAGGCAACTATCTAATCGCCCCTGGAAATAATATTTCTAGATGCTAGCCGCATCTACCAATTGTTTTCTAGAAATCATTAAAAATTATAAATAGCTAAAATATCAGAAAAGTTTGTTTTAATTCGGTGAGAGGTTGTTGAGGTGTAGACCTTCGCTATGCCCTCACCGGCTGCGAGGGTACCCTCTCTAGACAACGCTGGGGGTACCCTCTCCTAGGTGAAGGCTATGCTTAAGCACTGAGTGGGGTCTGGAATCCAAAAGGGAAGTCCTTCTCCCCCCTTCAACTTGGGGTTCTATTCATAGGGGAGGTGGGCGAAGGAAATTTTCCCCGTCCCCTTCGGTTCAACGATGTTACAAGTTGGTCCTAGGGCTTATTAAGCGCGGGCCTTTTAACAAGGTGAGGGTAGCGTGCCTCCATGTTACCCCCAACAGAGGCCCCACGGATCACGTGTTGCAAGTGACAAATCGTGTGGTACGGTGTTCACACGTTGCACCATGAGGGTTTGAACCCACAATCTCATATCTCGCCTTTAGCTCCTCTAACCACACTCAAACTCCAACGCCCAAAGACACTTGTGTCTATCAGGTACAAACATTCACTTTGTATTAACTTCACCCGAGTTTGAAATAAGTATTTAGGACCCTACATAAATTGAAATTAAGAAAACTAACTACAAAGTTGTAGATATCATCCAACTCAGTTTTGGTCATTTCTCCATTCAAGGTCATTTGTAAAGTTTGAATTTCCAATGTGAGAAATTCAAACATAATTTTCCAAGATAGATGATTTTAAATAAAAAAGTAATTATAAAGTTGTACAATTCTTCAAGATCTACAACATAAGTTTTTAACATTTCCCCATCATAGGTCATTTCAAAAAAAAAAAATGCGTTGCCTATTTCTAGCAATGGCTCTAGATACAACCGCCTCCACAAATCTATTTTCAAAGATGACTCTAGGAAACTATGAGATGTGGGGAATACTATGTAACCATACATTTGGATCATAGATTAAACAATGTTAAGTCACTTTAACTTGCAACTAAAACATATTTATAATATTTCATATTGCGAAAATTTACATTATTAATACAAGAGAGTTTAAGTAAATTAGCCGTTGCTAGGTCTTAAAGAATCATGTGGCATAATAAAAAATGTATTAGAAGCACAAATATATGCACAACTAATATATCAAAATTATGACAGAGCAAATCAAAATTATGACAGAGAAAATAATCTGTACAGGTGAAATCTCTCACAAGGAATGTATATTTCTGAGTTTAGGTACATAATCATAATCCTATATCTGTGTAGGTGCAACAAGCAAACTGGGAGCTGTACAACCGGCAGAAGGCCGCTGAGGCGCGACTGTTCGAGCAGGAGAAGGAGGCTGAGGCACGCCGGGCGTCGGCCGAAGCGGCCTTCTTCGCGCGGCAGCGCGAGGCCGAGGCGGAGCTGTACGCGAAGCAGAAGGAGGCCGAGGGGCTGGCGGCCATGGGCCAGGCCCAGAGCGCCTACCTCTCGGCCATGCTCAGCGCGCTGGGCGGCAGCTACGGCGCGCTGCGGGACTACCTCATGATCACCTCGGGCGTGTACCAGGAGATGGCCCGCATCAACGCCGACGCCATCAAGGGGCTCGAGCCCAAGATCAGTGTGTGGAGCGGTGGAGCCAGTGGAGGAGAGGCTGGCGATACCAGTGGTGCCGGCGGCGGCGGCGCGATGAAGGAGATCGCCGGTGTGTATAGGATGCTGCCGCCGCTGCTGACCACGGTGCACGAACAGACCGGGATGCTGCCACCTGCGTGGATGGGCAGTCTGACGGACCGCCCGTCGGCATCTAGCTGAGCTCAGCTAGATGTGAAGAAGCTTTGCGATTACCACATACGACGACTCTGGCATTTTCGATTGATTATCCGTTTGTGTGAAGTTTAATGTGTGCTTCCGTAAATTTAATGTGTGCATGGTAATATCTTATAGTACTAGTATACAAGATGTAGTGCGAAGGCTTGTAACTTGTACATGTCTCATGTGGGTTCGACATTTATATGTGCGTGGACATTTTAATCTCAAAATAAAATCGTTGAACCTTCCTTAACGTGGTGCATGTTACCATTGTTAGGAAGGAGGAAGTACATTTTTTGAGTTAACTTAAATAAAAGTTCATATACAATGGCAAATTGGAGATCGGAGACGAGGAGGATGAGATTGGATCATGAGGACTTAATTGTAATTTTCTTTTTCTTCGTATTTCAGTTTATAATAGGAGTGTTATGTACTGCTGATGCTTAATATATCTTTCTTTTTTAAAAAAAAAAAGAAAGAAAAAGAAAACCACAAACAACAAGAACCTCACAGAAACAGAAGGTCTCATGATTGTCGATGGAAGGCATATTCCATCACAGAAAACATATATATGGCTCTTTGGTATATAAGAAAACTGTATATGAATTTCACAGGAAACAATTTATTTTCATAAGAAAAACGTTGGAAAAAAATCATGGCGTTCAATAAATTGAAAAGCTTAAGTCATGGAAGACTTACGAGTGAACAAATTCCATCGAATGAAATATAACTAACGAAGTTATCCTCACTTTAGTATGAGCATTTTTAATTTGGTAGTTGAACATCTTTATATTCTATTTTCCTTCTGTAAAGGAAAACGTTACATGTTATATTAAAAAGTAGGCGATCCAAAGAAAGGGTACGAGAACAACTCAAACACTGAAGAAGGCACCCTTTGATTTTTTTTTTTTTTTTTAGCACTCTACACAACACAACTATGTAAACGATTTTCAAATATGTTTTTTTTTTCCTAGACTAGAGGTGGCTGCATGAAAAAAGAAAAACACCGCCACGGGGGCCCAATTGATGGATCGTGTCTCTAGAAATGGCATCCATTTCTAGGAACAGGTCGACGCCCTTGGAAATAAGTTTTTACAGGAGAATGTGGCCCATTATATAAGCATACACACTTCTTGTTCCCTCTAACAAAACTGTGGCCCAAAGAGGAGAAAAAAGAGTTTACAAGACCGCGACTCTAGAATTGAAAATACAAGGAACGATGTTTTGCAAATCTAAAATCCCAGCAAAATGTAGCAAGGATTGTACTAGCACTTACACGTCAAGGAGAATACGAATAGGCAGGGTACCACAACTCACAACTCGTGAGTCCAAGTCTCTGACATACTCTTGGGTAGGTGACATTCTCAAAGTAACCATTATTCTCTCAAGTCAGTTTTTTTTTCAAAGTAACCGTTTTTTTTTTCTCAAGTCAATTCTGTAAGAACTACTCTATAACATGAATTGTATGAGTTTGCATTTAGCAAAGACTCAACTCAGTGCAGAGTTACGGCAAATCCATTTCCAATCTTGTTTTGACAAGATTAATTAAAAAAGCTCAGCAACAACTCGATACCTCAATTTCCAATCTAAATCCCAATCTAATCTAGAGGTAGAAGGAAAATTGCAATCTAGCTAGTCTAGAGGTAGAAAGACACAAGGATAAGGTTCTTGAGACCGATGAAGTAACTAAAAAAGTGGTTAAGTGATTTGAAAACATTTAGGATTTCTAATGCAAAATTTCTTTATATTTTTTTAGAAGCAACATTTTGTAAATTGTTAGAGTTTCCAACTTTTAATAACTATTTTGAAAAATTCATGATTTACCAATTATTTTTTAGAACTATGCTAGCCCGTACCTTCTCATGTCTTGTCACTTGCGGTTTAGAGGTTGTTTGGTTTACGTGTCACCGCTTTCTCGTGTCGCTTTCTAATATGCCGTCTAACGTGGCAGGATTGTGGGGCTCTTGTGGACATTTTGGCTGCCACCGCCACACGAACGATGTCGGTAAACCAAATATGGCCTAGATGTACTAGTACTCTAGTATTAGTGGCACGACCCTGGGTTGCGCTTCAGTGCATTTAGGAAACGCAAATTTCACCAGTAAGTGTCCAAGAGACAACTTGCTTTGACGAGACGACATGTGAGATGCTCAGGATTACGGGTAATGTCACACTCAGCAAAACTCAATACCTCAACTTCCAATCTAAATCCCAATCTAATTAATCTAGTGGTAGAAGGAAAATCCCAATCTAGTATAGAGGTATAAGGTTCTTAATGCAAATGTATGGCAATTGCATTTTAGATGTAGTACTCTGGTGGCATGACACTGGCGTGGGTGATTTGTCACGCACACAGCACTCAAACTCGGTGCAGACTTTTCCACACCAGCTACCACTGCAGCTAGAGTTCCATGCAAGCGCCAGTGCTTTTCACGTGCCTACCCCGGATACACTGGCATACTAGCAAGCATCTGTGTGCCCAGGACACCAGGCGCCTGTGCCTACTCTACAATGAGAGCAGCAACACACAAAAAGCACAGCGCCAATTGCAGGCCGCAGCAACACAGATAAAAGCACAAAGTACAAACAGCACATTTACCCCAAACCACAAGCTTAATTGTTTTGCTTGGAGAGCATCAATCTATTCTGAGAAACAAGATGCAATCCAATTAGCACCACCACAAGCTGGGAATATACAAGAGAAAACATCACAAAACCAGCATTAACCGAGTTCACAGAACTTTCACATAAAAAAAAACCCGAGTTCACAGAACACCCAGAGGTGCCAGATAGATGATGCATCTAACCACATAATTAAACAGGAGAGTATATATATGTCACACCGTTAAACCCTAACCAACCTTCACCAACGACTCATCAAGAACTTAACCCTAACCAACCATCACCAACGAAACCAGAACTAAACGACCAATCAAGCGACGCTAATAAGATTAACCAATGCCACGTGGCGCGCACCAGTACGTACTAGCAGCAGGCAGCCGGCCGATTCACTCCTCCTTGGGCAGCGCGCCCATCCACGCCGGCGGGAGCATCCCCGTCTGCTCGTGGACCGTCGACAGCAGCGGCGGCAGCATCTTGTAGACGCCGGCCACCTCCTGCATCGCGGCGCCGCCCAGGCCGCCGCTGCTGCCGGCGCCACCGGCCCCGACTCCGCCGTCCGCCCCGGTCCAGATGCTAATCTTGGGCTGCATCCCGCTGACGGCGCCGGCGTTGATGCGGGCCATCTCCTGGTACAGGCCGCCGTCGATCATCAGGTAGTCGCGCAGCGCGTGGTAGTTGCCGCCGAGCGCCTGCAGCATGGCCGCCACGTAGTCCGCCTTGGCCTTGCCCACCGTGGCCAGCGACTCCGCCTCCTTCTGCTTGGCGTACAGCTTGGCGTCCTCGGCGAGCTTCTGCTCGAAGAACTGGGCGTCCGCCTGCGCCTTGCGGGCCTCCGCCGCCTTCTGCTGCTCGTACAGCTTGGCCTCCGCCGACTTCTGACGGCTGTAGAGCGCCGCGTTGGAGTCTTGGACCTGCATTGCATTGTCACAAGAAAGAGATCGAATCGAAGATGGGATTAATTCATCGATTTGTTAGAATCGAAAACCGAAATCGCAATGCATGTTCGTGTTCATCCATACCTGCATGTCGTACTGCACGGTAGCCTTGCTGAGCTGCTCCGCCTTGAGTTTCTCCGTCAGGCGCAGCGCGTTCTTCTGCTCCACCTCCATCTGGAGCTCGGCCTCGCGGATGGCGACGGCCTTGGAGGCCTCGACCTCGGCGACCTTGGTCTGGCGGTCCCATGCCGCCTTCTTGGTGGCAAGGTCGGCTTTAGCCGCGGCGACGACGGCCTCCCTCTCGTTCTCGAACACCTTGACCTCGGCCTCAACTTTCGCCTGCTCCTTGATCCCGATGGCCTCCTGCCGCACCCGGAACACCTTGGTCTGGGCGTCGACCTCAGCCGCCTTCTGCAGCGTGGTGCCCTCCCTCTCCTTGGCGCCGACGGCGCCCTTCATCCTCGCCTCCGCGACATCGACCTTGGCCTGGTTGCACGCGCCCTGCTGCGTCTTCTGCCCGAGGAAGGAGAAGTACTCGTGCCCCGGGACGTCCACCAGCTGCTTCACGTTCGCGTTGTAGATGTACAGCCCAAACTGATTCAGCTCCAGCTGAACGTTCTCGAAGACCGCCTGCTTGAACGACTTCGTCCCCTGGAAGATCTCCTCCATCGTCATGGAGGCCGCGAGGACGCGCGTCTCGCCCTCAATGACGCCGCGGACGAGCTCCCGGACGTGCGACGAGTTCTTGTCGTGCGGCGCGATGAGCTTGGCGTAGAGGAGCAGCGACGCCTTGCTGTGCGCGTGGTGGTGGTCCCCGTTGGCGCCGGCGTTGGCGGCGTTGTCCTCGATGATCTTGGGCCCGATGGTGAAGACGGCGGGGAGGATGAACGGGAGCTTTTCGGAGGACATCGCGTGTACCTCGAACTCGTAATTCACCGGGGTGATGTCGAACTTCTTGCACTGCTGCCCGACGAACACCCACGCCTTCTTGGCCAGCTTGACGTCGTCGATGCCCCAGCCAGTGATCGCCAGGTACTCCGACGCGTCGGCCACCTTGAACGTCGCCATCCTCGTCGATCGATCGATCGATCTCACACCGGCCGGCGCCGGAGAGGAGGGTTCGGGTGGATCGATCTGCTAGAGAGAGAGAGGAGAGGAGGTGTTGGCGTTGCACGGTTACAACGAGGGTTTTGTTTGGGTGGAATAGATCTAGTAGCAATTTGGGAGGCGGCGATGGGGCGGCGCCGCGGATATATAGGCTGGGAGAGGTGGGGGCTTGGGGAAGGAGAAAGGTGCTCGAGCGGATGCGAATCGAATTGGGGTTTTTAGCCGGCGGCGGGGCGGAGGGGCACGATCTCTCTGTTGCTCTATACCCTGGTGTGGTCCAGGTCAACAGGGGAGGTTCGTGAGTCGTGGCCGGGGTCCCGTGCCGTAAATCTCTGCGATTCATCCGGTGAAGTACTACGTGAAAGGAAGTTATTATCGATCTGTTTGCAAAAAAAGGGGGATTTTATTTGGTTTCCTTCCTCGTGAACAAAACGGGCGAGGAGCTAGGAGATGGCGTTGTAATTTGGTACGTTCCCTGTTCTTTCTCCCCACGACTCGCCCGTCCCCGTTGAATGAAGGGCAAGTAATAACGGAAAAGGGCAGTAACGTACTGAAGGCGGCATCTTCGTCGATCGATCGCACGATGCTACTACATGCAGGCCTACAACTCCGGCACGCCATTGGAATCGATTTTTACATGCTGCATTTGCTCGGCGCGTCTGCGACTGTGATGAGTCCTCTTATCCTGACATCCACAACAGAGGGGTATGCATGTGCTGCGACACCTGTCCTGTGCAGTGTATAGGCCGCGCACCCTTGTCACGCCTACTACTAGCTGGAACAAGAGCAACGCAGATTATATCTGCTTTCGAGGCTGGTATATTGCGTTTGATGCTCTTCAAACTGAGAATCCCAGCATGTATGTAGTTCAACCCGTAAATTCTTACACTATGCGTTTAGTGTTTGCCTCTTATCATTTGAAAGTGTTTGCCTCTTATCATTTGAAGGCAGCAGGGCTACGTACTACACAACAAAGAGACAAAAAAAACACTGAACAAAATTGTTTACTGGAAACGAGCGACGTAGTAGTACTCCGTACGTGTGTTGTACCGGTAGCCAAAGGTTATGTGTAAAATTCTGTTTATGCCGAGCGTCGATTTGCAGCTGGTGCCAATAACAACTCCTGGCCGGCTCACGAGTCGTGTCATTGAGAGGAAACGAGAGTATATGCTGCAAACAACATCAAGTGCCTACGTCCAGTTTTCTTTTTTTTTTTCACAAAGGGAATCACAACCAACGTACTACTCCGTATATGCATACGTAGCTAATAATAAGTGCAAGCAAGAGTCATCATCATCTACCGGAAGCTTCGAGGAAGGTGCACCCCCTGCCTCCTATCCTCTCTATCTCTGCACAATTACAGTTCGCAGGTAGGTGCCAGTCTGAATCATCTGAAGAGTACATAAAGGACGGCCGGCTGTACGTACTGTATCCTATCTTGCCATTCTCGGAAAGTTGAGCACGAGAGGAGTCCAATGCGAAATGCGAATTGCCTTTTGTCGTCGTCCCTTGTGACTTGTGACCGGTGGGTGAGTTGGACTAACCGGAGCCAATAATTAAGGCGCGGTCAGTCTCATCATAGATGCTTTTAGGGTGCCATCTTCTCCTTTACAAGGTAACTGCTCGCGTGCTGTGTGAGCCTTGGTGGTATCTGCTGCTTGATATTTCTCCCATCGGATCCCCAATCTTCGCACATTTTCCCTTTATGAGATCAGATCGGCTTCTCTATGCATGTGGTTCGGATGTGCTATTCGTTCACACACAACACAACAAAAATCTGGGACTTCATTTTGTTTCCTACTAGTAGCTCGTAACAACAAAACCAGCGAGCGAGGCGAGCGAGTGAGGAGGTCGCATTGTAATTTTGTACGTTCCCTTTCTTCAAAAAATTTTTGTACGTTCCCAGTTCACCCTCACCCTCTCCTGTCCCGTTGAACTGACCGCACGTAACGGAGAACAGCTTTGTGGCTGATAATGGAAGGCACCTTCCTCCCACGCCACGATGATGCTACAACTACGGCACGCCACTTGGAATCCAATGTGCATGCTGCTCTCCTCCATCTCTCCCATCCACGGCGGTTATCTGCTGAGCAGAGGTGGAGGTGTGCGTCCAACCTGACGTCGTCCACGGATCGATTAGGGACCCACATATGCATGTGCTACCAGCCTGCGACTGCCGACCTGAGCTGCGTTTTTATACCGACCGGACCCGAGAAAACCGCCGGGGTCGAATCGATAAACCGTCCGATTACGGACGGTTTGGAATTTGAATTCGTTTGAATTCAAACGGGCGCCCGGCGAAACGGTAAAAATCCGTAAACCGGGCGGTTTTGAGCGGTTTACCCGAGCGGTTTGAGCGGTTTACCGAGGGTTTGAGCGGTTTGAACGGTTTTTTCAAAATTCAAAATGTAATTTTTTTATAAAATGCTAAAAAATTCCTAAAAATACTTCATGATTTGTAGAATCCAATGATGTCAAAATTACTTAAATTTGAGTGTGTTTAGTATGTTTTTCGACCTTCATGATTTAATGGGCCTTAATGGGCCGGGCGTGTATTTTTTTTTTTTTTTTTTTTCAAACTTAGATTTGAAATTTTTTATACCAAACCAACTCCAATTTGACAAATTTTTATACCATTGGCTTCTATAAATCATGAACTATTTTACAGAATTTTTTTCAACGATTTTTTTTTCAAATTTTAAATTTTGAATTTGCCTTCTTTTATACCGGCGGTCCGTAACGGACCGGCCGGTATAAACGGTAACCGCGGATTTTACAGCGGTTTACCGTCCGGTAGAAAAACGCAGGACCTGAGTGCGTATAGGACGCCGCCATCTTCTCTCATTGCCATCTGTTGCTACTCCTCCTATCAACACATTTTTAACGCATTTTTGATAGTAGTAGTACAAGTAGCGATGTTCTAGTGCGCTATATTTGAACGTAATGGAGATTGTTTGTACTTTTGAGGCTACCATCGCGTTTGATGCTGTTCAAACTTCAAACTGGAACCGAGAAACTGGACGTGTATATTAGGTTGTTCAGCAACTCGTTAATTAATTCGTATATGTTCGCCTTCTTTTGATTTGATGAAGGGCGGCAATACAACAAAGGGGGCAATGATCTGGTCGAAACACGTACGTGTGAACACGGAATTAGAGTTGACGAGCTAAGTCAGTTGATCGTGACAATGAGGCATGCAGATGGGATTGAGATAAGCCTATCCAGCATCAGCATCAGCACATCATGTCCTGCAAACAACATCATGACGACGTACGTAGTGATGATCTAGTGTGCTCGGAGATTTCTACTTGCTTTCGAGGGTACCGTTGTACGTTGCTTATTTCACGTTTGATGCTAGCTGTACACAAACTTCAAACTCAACATGTATGTAGTTCAACTCGTTAATTCTTAATTACATTATGCGCGATGAGCCCTTGTTTCCTTAACGTAAAGTGTTTTCCTTCTTTTGGTTTGAAAAGGCAGCCCTCTAACGCTACAACAAACAGAGGGAGGAAAAACACTGAACAAATATATTGTTCGTGCACGAGGCAAAAAGTTATGTGTAAGCGTGTACTAAGCAGAGCATCCATTATTTGCCGAGGTGCCAACTCGTCCAGGCTCGTGTCATTGAGAGGAAACGAGAATATGCGTGTGAACAGATGAATCTAAGTTGGTTCTGATCGTGACAAGAAAGAGCCGAGTGCAAGCTTGGGGCGCAAACCATGAGGCTGCAGATTAGAGATAAGAAAGGCTAGTCACCATCAGCCTTGGTGCACATGCATGATATCCTCTTTAGTTCTCTCCCTTGACACAGAGCTTCACAGGTAATTAAGGGTAATAACATGGCTACACTGCATGATATCCTCTTTTTGCAAGGCCAAAGGCAAGGGTAATAACAGTTAATAAGTGCAAGCAAATAAGTCATCAACCGGAAGCTTCACGGAAGGTGCACATCATATCCTCTTTCTCTCTCTCTTTCTCTCGACAGAGTTTCACACAGGTGTAAGTCTGAATCTGAAGATATAAAGGACGGACGGACGGCCTGTACGTACTGCATCTTGCCATTCTTGGAAGGTTGCATGTGCAAGCGCGAGTCCCTTGCGAGTTGGTGTGGTGTGGTGACCAGTGACCGGCCGGCCGATCATCCGGAGCCATGGCGGTCAGTCAGTCCGACTCCGCATGCATGCTGTACGGTTCCATTTCTCCGTTAGCATGCGGTTCGATATCCATCAATATCCGATGGATACCCTATACTACAAAAAAAAAAAAAAAAATTCTTTCCCCACAAAATTCAAATTTCTAGTTTATGTGTTAAAATCCATTAACTTGCACCTATATGATATCCCTTACTACATCGTACGTAACTGCTCACGTGATGCAAATTAAGTTTTCTCAACTTTGACTAGGTTTATAGAAAATATGTGAAATATTTATATTTTAAATAAATTTATTAAAACATTAGACTTAAATATCTTTTTAATGATTCTAATACTTAGCATAAATATTTATATTTGCCGGTGGTTTTGAAAACGTTGGCTTCTTTAAAAGTGAAAATGATATCTATTAACAGTCTGTCGGGGTGGGTGGGTGTGTTTGGGGGTGGGGGTTGCATGGTAAAATAAAGACTAAATATAGGAATTACAAGTTGAAATAAACCTCTCCCCAAGGGCTGCCCATGCAAAGAGGTCGTGGATCCGCCACAACCTCGACAAATGCATCATCATCGACCTCCATTGGCAACTCATGCGTCGTCTACCTTTGGCGAGCACGGCGGTCGAAACGACGACCTCCGCTATTACGACCACTAGGCCGCAAAGAGTTGGTTCCGGCAAAGGAAGGCTCTCACAACATCTGAGCCGAGAAGAAGCTAAGTCTGTCGACCTCTGCAATTGGCAAGTCATCATCGTCGTATCGCCACTTCATCATGTCGTCGCTCCTACAACCCATCGTGAAAGACTAGGATTGATTCGGGACTTGTACTCTTGGGCCTTTTTTTTCCAATTTAGCGACTAGGTCTTGTTGTACCCGCCAAACCCTAATAGCTAAGGGGCTCTTGTTGGGGGTAGGGGTACTGCATGCTACCCCACCCTAGTAAAAAGGCCCGCGTGTAACTAGGGGGCAGCTTATAATTCTATGAACCTGAGGGGTCGGATGGAAAACTTCCATTTGCCACCTCCTATATAAATAGAACCCAAAGGGAGGGAGAGGGGGACTCCCCATGATTTTAGAATTCCTTTCCCCACCCTTTTCATTGCTAGGCTAGTGCCCAAGCATAGCCTTCACTCGTGGACAGGGTACCCTCGCCCGTCTGGAGAGGGTGACTTCGCCACAACTTGTGAGGGCATGATGAGGGTCTACACTTCAATATAGATCAATTTCTTTTACTATCTATCTAGACACGTGTATAATTAGGTGCATAGCAAAATCAATGTATATAGAAAAACCTAAAGTGAATTACAATTTAGAATGGAGGGAGTAGTATATAATACTATGCAGTACTATAATTTAGCTAAGTACTCATGACAATACTACTGTTAATATGTCCAACAAGGTAAAATAAGCTTAATTTGTGCTATGCGGCATGACCATATAAATACAAGTCTAAAATCAACAGACTGAAGAAGTGACTACTATCGATCAGCTAGTAGCACGATAGGGACCGATTATCTTCTTTGTTTGGCAACACTTTGGTGTTGTTCACGATATTCGGTTGTTGAATTGCCGAATACTTCATTTGACTCACGAATCTTTTCGGCGTCGTTTGGTCCATGTCATATTCAGTAATCTTCTTGTAAAAACCATTAAGCTTAAAAGTAGTGCAATGACTTGAATACATCAATTGTCACTATGGGTATGCTTGTTTGATCTATCAGTCCTCGATGTAAATGCCTAATTACGTGCCAACAAACCATTTGATTAGATCAATACTCGGGCGTATGTAGTAGGAGTCATTTATAACAAATGATGGCATGGTCCATAGAAGCGGTGCGATGTGATGGACTAGATCTCGCATGCGACATTACATAACACACAAGATGGCAAAAGAAACAAAATTGAAAATCATTGTTTTTTTTATGCGGGAACTTGGCAATCACCTTGGGCTAGTTGAGGAATTAGACATGAAACTATTGCCCTATAAAGTTTTATGGTTTAAAGCGGCGCTATTAAGGATAGTCACAAAAGAACATCGGGCGTACCGGTGAGCACATGATATGGATGTGTTGCCATAGTATATATGCTCTCTCGACTATAATAACAAAATTTTAGTAAGGCGAAACTTCCTATAATGTTGTTTATAAAAACATAAGCTTGTTGCAATCTAACTTTCGGTTACTTTATAATAGATTCCACTTGTTATTAATTCTTTTTCAAATATTCATGAACTAAACAACACAAATGCCACTAACACATTTATTTCTTATTACATGCATTTAAACATGGAATTTGCTAGCCAACACTGCAACCAATGGACACAAAAAATATATCAATTTGCTAGTAGACACTCTAGTTTGTGAAAGATTTGCTAGAAGACATCGAACTCATTAAAAATATTATTTTTTTTTGCTCGGGAGGTGAGAGAACAATTTGTGACATGATGTTTTGCCCATGGCTATTTCTTCTCTCGATGGTTCGAGGCGGACTTATATGGCATCTTCCTTAACCACTGCGAAGAAGGGGAGACAGCGCCACCCACCAGTGGTGTCTGCCTCATGTGGGGAGGTAGCACCTGGCCTCGGTGCTCGAGGCGCACCGGCCGTAATAAACGAGTGGCTGTCAGGGTGCCTAGGCCAACGACTGGTTGTTGGGACCCAGTCGCAGGGCACACGTTGCGCTAGCCTAGCCGTGGCACGTGGCACTTTGCGTGTTCAAATATATGGACTAGGGGTATTCTTACCACTTGGATATACGACATGATTAAACTATCAGCCCAAAAAGCCACAAGGAGGGAGCTCATGAGGGCTTCGACAAGCAACCAAGACGTCAAGCTATGCAAACTACTAGCATCCAGGATGGGCGTATCTGGGAGATAGTAGAGATCCATCGGTTGCATCTTATAAGGGCACGGCCAATGGAAGCAGTACTCGGTGTTAGCCCCAAGTTAAAGTTGCAGGTCACCTAGATATTGATAGAACAAGGCAGTTATACTCTCAACCCAGGCAATACTTCTCTTTATCAATAAGTTCAAAAAAGATGTCTGGTGTGTAGAGGCAAAGGCTGACAAAAGTGAAAGCATCTTGTAAGCCTTGTTCTCCCATTGCACACTCCATGTGTTGTCCCAACTTTTTGTCAGGCAAGGCAATAGACGCCTGCAAGAGACCATGCAAGCCTGCGGGGCTGCTGCTTTGGCTGACAGAGATCAAAGGTGCCTACATGGACCCTAGGGCATTACGCCATGGTGTCGCGTTGGGGCTAGCCTAAGCAACAGAAACACGCCAAAAAACCTGACCCCCTCCTTGTAGCCTGCTCTCCTGAGCCTATATAAAGGAGAGCAGGGTCTGGCCATCCATGATATCGTTGCTCCTCCTCCACGTCAACAGATTGAATATATACGTGTGCATGACGAGGAGCAATGTAGTCGTAACGGTTCAATTGGGCTTACACTGCTATATCAGTCTCAAGTTTCAGGACCAAAATACAGGCAGACAACTGTCTTGACACTGCCGGTTTCTCGGATAATAGAACCAAAAACCATGCTTATTCCCCTAAAGAACAGCGGAAATGCAAATATATATGTCATCACAGTCCAAAACGTTATGCACTTTTCCTCTTAATGGAAAACGGGTCAATGCGATCTCAGCCGGATGAGTTGTGGTTAGACGTTGAGAGACCAGTCGTAGTTCATGTAGGAGATGTTGATCGGTCCACCGTCGTTTAGGAGATGCGTCAGGAGCCCGGCTTTGCTCGGGTCAACGTAGTTGAGGAGCCACCGGAGAATGTCCCTGTCCTGCCCAAAATCAGCTCCACCACCTGCTCCACCTGGCTCCTCGCCACGCGATAGATCGGGATGGGTTAAACAAGATCATGGCTAGTTTACATTGTCAATGTCAAGTGAAAAAGACTTAAATAGGCACAGAGAGCATGGCTAGCTGGACAAAATGAGGATGATGCCGAAGATAATGAAATGTTCAACAAAGCCAAAGAAACCTGACAGCATAATTGTTCAAATCGATGACACTAGCACATGACAGATGATTTCCTATCACTGCACTGTGCAGAAAGTACATCATGCATGATCCAAGAAGTAATACTGTAAACGATCAACATAAATTACTTTAAACTAACAATTGTTCATCCTTCATTGCAAAAATGTACAATGTCGATAATTGTTCTGTTTATATATCAAAGTGAGGCTCAAAAACTGACCCCATGCACACCAAACAAACTGAGTATTTATTCAATGTTAAACAAGATCAAGGACAGAAGGGTAAGTCATTGCTCATTTGTGGACTGTCAATATAAACTAAATTAGATAAGACTAGCTGACAAAATAGGGAATACAGCAAAACATTCATAGATAGAAAACAAGACTTAACAGAACCATAAATCAACCACAGTTTAGACATCCGGGAAGAATGAACTCGAAGTTCACGTAATTGGAACATATAGTTGAATTTATTACAGATAAATAACATTCCAGTTTAGTCATGCCAATGTACTGGCTATGAGGACCTTCCCTTTGCCACCATGACTGCAGTGGTCAGGCCTAGGACTCCCAAAGAAGTGGAAACAGGGTGCAGCCCTGTAGCTCTACATCTGCTAACTCATGCTTTGGTTTGGGAGGAACCCATTCTTTTAGCTTTTGCCACGTCTCTAAAAAATCCTCATCATCTTCCTCGCCATCTATTACAGACATGCTGTAGAGCCTCAACTCTTCTTCTGTTAGCTGCAACTGCAGCTTCTTTTTCAGATGCGCAAGCAGAGTTGAGAAAGAGATCCTGCCTTCACCATCAATAGTCTTACAGAACATGTGGTAAGCCCAGTCTTTCTTCAAAAGCTCTGAAGAGGATATATCATCACAATGGATGTCCACAGAGAAACCAGAACAACAAGACATTACCATTCCATCATCCATCACAATGTCAAGCTTCTGAACAAGGACCCTGATCGTCAAGGCTTTCACAGCACTCCGCGACACCATTAACACGGCGCTCACCTTGAGCCCTGACCGGTCAATGTACTGGCCTGTCCTTGGTCCAAATCCCATGGTTTCCAAATCAAAGTAGCCTTCCACAAACCCCAAAGTTTCGAGAGCCCTTGCCGATGCCGCCGCTGCTGGTGCTGGAGCTGTCTTTGAAATGGGAAGAACATACTCACCACTCTCCGCCCTCCGGAGCATTTCCTGAAGTCCTACATTGTCAACAAACTCGCAGGAAACCTTTTTGCTGCTGTTCATTGATAGCTTGAACTTGGAGTAGCATCGCACCGAGGCAGGATGCGCCTCATCGATCAACCACAAGGCAGCATCCCATGGCGGAGGAGCACGATCACGTGGCATGGCTGCCTCCTCCGCCAACCTTCTCTTTCTCTCCAACAAATTTTGCTCGCGTATCTTCCTCCTCTCCTCCTCCTCTCGCACCCTCCTTTGCTCCTCCTCATACAACCTCCTTTCCCTCTCTTCCTCCGTCTCCAACTTGCGCCTCTCCATCTCCTGCTCCTCCTGCTGACGCAAATCACAGAGCTTGCTCACCAGACCCCCCACCGAGGAGGCAATGTCGATGATGTGGAATCCGTCCTCCGCGTACAGCCTCTCCTCCGTCCACCCAGCGGGGAGGCGAAACCACTGCTCCGAGAAGCGGAGGTCCACGGTCGCGGAGGGTCCGCACAGGAAGAAGAGGATGTCATGGAGCCGCACGACGAGGCCCTCGACGTGGGACGTCACAGTGATCCCGCGTCCCCCGGGCAATCCCCGGATCACGGCCACCTCCCTCCACGGCGCCGGCGATCCCGCCTTGTGAAGTACGCCCTTCTTGCGGGAGAGCTCGAGGAGGTCGTACCTCTCCATCTAGATTGATAAGTAGAGAGGCAAGGGCATGCGACACATGGATTCCTCTCCCCCCACCATCGCCGATCTCGCCGACGCCGCCATGGGATGATAAGTAGAGAGGCAAGGGCAAAAGACATACAGATATGACAGACTCGTTGTTGTTTGCCGCGGGGAGCGCCTTGCGTGTGTCGCACTCGACGCCCCTGTTTTCGTTTCGTAGGTGTCCAGGAAACATCGACTACTGCGTGGCGTCGACAGCGAAGAAACATACAAAACTCCTGCTTTCGAATCTGATCAAACTCACATGAACATGAGCCGAGAAAACTCGAACCAGAAAACTGTTGACACGAACATGAGCAGAGACAGGCTCAGGCACCAGGATATATACAGTATAATTAGTACGGGAGTGATTAGTAGGATCGGCTGCACTTCAACTCCATTGCTGGCGATCCCACCTCATGCTGGATTAAACTGCAGAGCTTGGCGGATGCAGAACACAAGAACAAGTATTGAGACTTCGATGACCAGTGCCCCTACCACGCCGATGACTCTGACAGCTGCAAGGACGCCCAATTTCATGTTTCCATGGACAAGAAACAGACCGAGACCCGAAGAGACCGAAAGAAGGGGAAGAGATGGAGAACGACTGAGCTGCTCACCGTAGCGCACCCACCGCGGCGTTAGAGGGACGCGCAGGTAGCAGGAGTAGCCGACGACCACCACCACCGCGTCGCTGTGGAACAACGACAGCTTCCTCGACCTCCCCCAGCCTCCCTCCAGCGCTGGAACCACTTCCGCCGACTCGTTCAGGCATCGGGAGCAGTCCGCCGCGGTGCGGTTGGCCAGGCACTGGCTGCCCAGCGCCGCGGTCGGCGTGTTGGCGCTGTAGTCGTCGTCGTAGAACCAGCCGCGCCACGCGTCTTCGTGGCCCGTGGACGAGTTGGTGTCCGCGTACCAGAGGAAGCAGCCGGCGCGCCAGACGGCCCCGCGGCGGCGTCCGTGGCATCCGTCGGCGACGTCCAGGGCGGCGGCGGACAGGCATTCCAGGCAGTCGTCAGCGGAGGACCCACCCAAGCCGAAGCAGAGCGCGCGGGCGAAGGCGCCGCCGGACTGCGCGGCGGCGAAGCCCGTGGGCGCGGCCGCGGCGGACACCGGGAGCGCGGCGAGGGCGACAGCACGTTGGCGCGGAACGCGCTAGAGCTAGAGGACGCCGCGGGGGACGGTGGAGCGCAGTCGAGGAGAGGCGGGATGTGGCTGCCGGTGCCCGTCGGCTCCAGCTTCAACGCGATCCCTGGTCCCGCCGCGGCCATCGCGAGGACGAGGAGGATCAGCGCGGAGACGACGACGGAGGGCTTTGGGCACTCCATTCTCGACGCGGCCACGAAAACAGTGGAGGACAAGGCTTTCTCCCCTCCCTTGACAATCAGTCAACCTAGCAAAACGCCGACCGTCAACAGATCGAATGTATTTGTGCATGACGAGGACCAATCAGTCGAAACGCTTCAGTTGGGCTTACACTGCTATACCAGTCTAAGTATCAGGTCTTCCGTATCGGAGCAAAATCAACATTCACATCTCAAATACAGAATTTCCCCTTAACGACACGCGTTTTTCAGCAGGAGAGAGATTTCTCGACAGGGATGCATACGTGGGGTATATATATTTTCTCTTGAGTACAAATCAACATTCACAATTCTATATATACATCTTTAGACTTCTTTCTACTGAATAAGCCCAGTATGCTAATTGCATATATGTGCGCGCTGCACGCTCTATGATCCGTCCAACTAGCCATCAAGGAACCGCTGATCCAATCCAACTGACTGCAGCCTGAATACGCAGCCCGGATGAGTTGTGGTTAGACGTTGAGAGGCCAGTCGTAGTTCATGTAGGAGATGTTGATCGGTCCACCGTCGTTCAGGAGATGCGTCAGGAGCCCGGCTTTGGTCGGGTCAAGATAGTTGAGGAGCCACCGGAGGATGTCCCTGTCCTGCCCAAAATCAGCGCTGTACCTGAGAACAAATCAAACAAGCCATGGCGAACATGGTCAGCCTCGATCTCTTCTTGATTGAAACCACAACGAACTCACAAGCTGAACCAAAAAAACCACCAGGATACAACTCACCATTTGATGATCCTGGTGAGGTGCACGGTCCGGCTCTCCAAGTCGATCTCCACGCCACCACGGAGAAAGAACTCCCTGGCCGCGTGGCGGAGCTCCGGCTCCACGCCCTGCGTCGTGTAGAACCGCACGATCGGGCTGGACCGCGTCGCGTCACACAGCGCGAAGTGCACCAGCGGGTTCGCGCGCCGCTGCGCCAGCTGCAGAGATCATAAATCCATTAGAAGAGCAGGTACAGAATTGCAGAGCTGACACCGATCGACTGAACTGACATGTCACATGTGCAAGCATACCTCGAGCCTCTTATCATTGGAGCCGAACGGCTTGGCCAGCGTGTAGGGCTGCCGCCGGTTAGCCCTGAGGATGCCATTCCTGATCGCCGCGAGAGAGTAAGGGTGCCCGCCCACGACGTACTGGAAGTCGGAGAAGAAGGGCCGGCGATCGACGGCGCCCGGCTGGCCGACTCGGATCGCGGCGTGGATGGCCATGGCGTTGTGCAGGTTCAGGAAGAACGGCAGCCGCTCCTCCGCGGGGAGCTGGGTCATGTCCGCCCGCTGCAGCTCCTGAACCAGGTTCGCGTACCTGAGTGACGCGCCAAAAAAAACAAAGGCAAGGTCGTTCGTTAGTAACATGCTGACATTCTGATCGAGCAAGCAGGTGGCGACGGCGTGTGTTGCCTATACCTTCTGAACTCCTCGCTGGAAGCGATGCGGCTGTAGTCGAGGTGGCGGCGGTCGTCAGACGCGTAGGCCTCTAGGATGGCGAGCATGATCCTGGTCATCCTCTGGCCGATGGCCGCGGCAGGCTTGGGCTCGCCGTCGTTGGTGGAGCCCCGGAAGTTGTAGTACTTGGGGACAGCGGGGTCGTGCTCCAAGAAACGGTACAGGTTCTGGGTCCCGTCTTCGAAGTCGTTCTCCCTGCACACGTACAGGACCCGTGAGCTCAGTGGCATTGCAAAAGCAGGTGGCGAGCTGAGCTGAATGTTTTGGCACAGCATCTGCTATGAGGATGGTGGTGCACCGACCTGAAGACGTGGTGGATGAAGTGCTTTCTTGCGAGCTCCTTGCCGATCTCCACAGCCTACAACAGCCATCAATTAGCACGGGAGAAATAACATGGTCATCAATTAACAGAGCTCGTTTGATCCTAAACTATGTAGTTGACAATTCAAAAATTTGAGCATGTCAAAAATATCATTATTTTAGTTTTTTTAAAAAAATTCAAATTACCTCGGCTAGAGCTATATATCATTGTTGTACTGCTTAACAAGATCTAAATTTTCTAATTCATCTTTTTTCCATTTAAAATCACTTAGGAATTAGGACTTAGGAGCACAAGTATTATGTAATTATAAAAGATGACAAACCACATCAGCCAAACCACTTTGCCAGTTTTGAAAGTCGAAGGATGTATAGTTTCTAGTATTTGAGTTCAAGGAGGTTTTCAAAATCTGGAACAAGTTTAGAGGAGCCAAATAAACTTCAGTCAGGATAACAATTTGTATGCTCAATTAATGGGCCTGCCGATGAATAACAGTTACTGTCAGTAAGTGGATGATCAAATCGTTATTTCACGATTCATTCGAAATGGTAAAGAGGTGGGCCAATGTGGAGTATATGCAGAAGGTTCTTAAAATGCAATTTTTAATGTTTTGGCCATTTTTGGTGTACTCTTAATTTCATTTATAGAAAAAAAAAGGTGACTCATTTGGTTGAATTGCACATCACAATGGCGTTCTTCAAAACCTTCAACCCGAGCACCATCGGTTGTTATCCAAAACCAAATTAATAGAAAGAAACGAAAGCCAAACTGCACTAGAAAAGTTCCTTCGCCCCCACCACAAGTCCGAAGCTGCACGCCGAAAAATCCATCAGGTGCTGCAATGTAACCTTGACAGCGACTGGCTAGGACAGGGACAGCAAACACGAAACGGAGTCAAATTTCGATGGAGGAAATTAGGGAGGCAACGCAGATCAATTGTTGTTGGGTCGGTGGTGCTTAGGCACACCAGTGAGTCAATCAATCAATGACCTCGCCGTCGCCCTATCCATTCGGCACGCCGCACTAAGCAACAACAAATCCTGAGGTTCCAATAACGTTTCCACCAAACTTGTCTCATTTTTTTTTCCCAAGACGACGTTCATCTACTCACGACCTATTCACCAGAGAGATCTGCAGTGCTCCGAATCAAATCTTATAGCATGCGGACCGGTCAGAGGTCGCGGCACACACGACAGTTGCGTTGAGCCTTCACCGCCGCGGCGTGAGTGAGGAGCGACGTGGCCGGCACAAAATTCTCGTTCCGAGCGTCGTCGTACAGACGAGCAGGACCGGCTCAATTATCGAGTCAGAGTCAAGACTCAAGATTTGCCGATTGCAAGTGTACCGGCCAATGGACCCACTCGTACGTACCCCGTCAATACAGTACACGCACGTAGCGCGTACCGGCGCCTTGGACTCGTCACGCTCTGGATCCGTTCCTCGACGACGAACAAAAACGGTTCAGAAAAGAAATTGCATGCACGATTGGGAGGCAGAAACGGTCAAGGCGCGGACGCGATGGACGGAACGGTTTCCTCCTAACGTGGTCGTGGGGCCTGGCCTGGCTGCAACGAACTAACCGGCCGAACAAGAACAAATCAACCACCCGTCAGCACCATGCCGCCCACTCCGTTGGAGAGTCCGTCCGCCTCTGCTCTGCCCACCACCCATTGCGGCGCGGGAAAACCAGGTCGAGCAGGGCCGGTTCGGCACGGCAGCACGTAACGCTCCCCGACACGCCCGCCGCCGCACGTGATCCTAGGGACGTTCTAATTTGCGTCCAGGTCCCTGACTTTTTCTTAGAGATAGAATCCATTTTGACCAAACAGTTTGCATCATCCCCGGCCCGCATAGTTTAGTTGCATTCAAAAAATGGAATAACTGTGATGAACCCTGATGGGAAACTCTTGATATTAGATCGACCCCTCTAGGATATTTACCATTTTCTGTCAAGGCAACCAAATGTTGGAATTGGTGGGCACCATACTACCTTACTATTCTCAACTCGTGTGTTTTAGAAACTTTAGCCAAATGAAACTAGGCCCATATCTACGTGGAGGAGAGTTCGGAAGAGAGAGAGCAAAAAAACGTCTCCCGACACGCCAGCCGCGACGATCCTACGGCCATGCACTTGCGTGGGTGTGTTTAGCACGCAACTTTCTCTTAAATAGTTGTGGGCTCCACCACCAAAAGCCATCCATTGTCATCGGCAAATGCCGGTACATTTATTAAACCTAAATGTGGATAAAAAACCCGCCGGCAGTGATCTACTAGCTACCATATTTATGTTCCCTTTCTGTTAATGGCACTACACACACTCAATGTGTATAAAAGAGTCACATTGATATCACCTCATTCTAAACATGTTTAAATTAGTAAGAAACTAATGTTGAAATAACCTTGTGAAATGGCTCGACAAATTAAAGATGAAATACCAACACTCCTAACTGAAATTCTTAAGCTAGTGTACACATTTTAATCACCCACGCTACTTTTGTCGACCCTTATAAATACGGCATTATTACTAGTTTGACATATTGCTATTTCCACATCCAAGCCCTCGAGTTAGTCAACAATCACTATTCACGCATGCATACAAATAAACAAAGATTTAAGCAGCAAACAGCCAAGCACCGAATCACACAAGTCAAACGAGGAGGAAGGAGAGCCAGGGTTTTTATACCTTACTATTCGGTTTCTCAAAACGTGTGTTTACCGAACCCGCCGGCAGTGATCTATCCGGACCATATTTATGTTCCCTTTCTGTTAAAAAAAGCATTTGAAATTCAAAATCTAAAAATTGAAAAAAAAGTCACATGGAAAAATTACCTCAAAATAGTTTGTATTTAAAAATAGTAAACATTTTTTCAAATTTGAGTTCGTTTGGTATAAAAAAATTTGAATTGAAGTTTGAAAAAAAATGAATACGAACACTACCGACCCGTCAAGGCCTAAAACTAACTGAAAATTAAATCTAGTACTCATTTTAAATTAAATACACGCTACTTTTGTAAACCCTTTTTACCGATGAACTGGAAAATTTGAATTCATTTGAATTCAAAAAGCCAAACCCTCGAGTTAGTCAACAATCACTATTTACCGCATGCATACAAATAAACAAATCGAAACCGCAAACAGCCAAGTTTGGAATCAACCGGTCGGTAAAAAAGGAGGAGCAGAGCAGCGGCAATGGCAACCTAGTAGTAGTACGAGGACGGACTCACCTTCTTCCTGCTGCAGTCCAGGTGGTTGATGATGCCATCGACCATGTCGGTTCCGGAGAAGCAGTTCTTGACGAGCTTCACCCTGACGAACCTGTCCTGGATCGGCAGCCGGTGCCGGAGCACCCTCACGATGCCCACCATGGCGTCCTCCTTGCCGCCGCCGGCGGTCCTCGTCGTCGAACCCGTACACGGGCACCCGCGGCGCCGAGTCGGGGCACCGCCGGCCAGCGAGGTCGCGCACGCGGCGCTCGAACTCGCCGCTGTTGCGCAGGGAGTTGAGCACCACCAGGCCGCCCAGGAGCTTGTCGTTGAGGAAGATCTGGGGCACGCGCGCCGCGGCGCCCGCGCGGGAGGCCAGCTCGGACTCGCGCTCCGGGAACACGTCCAGGTTGATCTCCACGTAGGGCAGGCCCGACTGGCGGAAGAAGGCGCGCACGGCGGCGCAGTCGCGGCAGCCCGAGCGGGAGAAGAAGCTGACCCGGCCCTTGATGTGCCCGCCCGAGAAGGAGTAGCCGACGTCGTCGCTGTCCTCGGCGGCGGCGATCGTCGCGTCGTCCTCCTTGAGGCGCACCGTGACCTTGACGTTGGGCAGGTGGATCTCCTGCACGCCGTAGGTGTCGACAGCCCCGGCGGGCTTCACTGAGGGCGGCGACGAGGTCTCCTTGAGCGACGAGATGCGGCGGGTTATGGCCGACGACAGCACGTCGCGGCGTTGGCGGAAGAAGCGCCCGATGGACTCCACGTCCACGACCGTGGCGGCAGCAGAGGAGGAGTTGGCGGAGGCCGACCGCTCCACGGGCCGCGCTTCTTCTGCTGCTCCCCCTCCTCTGCTGTCACGGCGTAGTCGTGCGGCGCCGGCGTGGAGTGCGCCCTGGCCAGACCCGGGGGCGCCTCTGGCTGCGGGAGGTGCGGCGGCGGACGCAGCACCACACCCTGAAGCATCTTGCGCGCGTAGTACACGTCCCCGTCCTCGCCGGCGCCCGACACGGCGGCGATCCCTGCCGGCGTGGTCACCGGCCGCGGGACTTCCGCCGGCGGCTCGCCGTCTGCGGGACGATGATGATCCCCTTTCTCCTCCCCCTCCTTATCCACCGCAGCAATCGGCCCCGTCGGTGGCGGCGGCGGAGGCGTGGGGGCGAGGTGGTGCGGGAGCGCGTCGAGGTGGGCCTGGTGGTGGTGGTGGTGGTGGTGGGGCGCGAGCGGCATGGCCACGAGCGTCTCTTCTCCCATGCCGCTCTCTCTCTCTCTCTCTCTGCGCCCGCGCGCGGGGCTCCCGGGGGCCTCTGGGTTTACGAAGAGGGACGGACCCGAACGCGACGGAACGGAACGGAAGGGAGCCGGTAACTGGATTTGGTCTCAGCGGCGACCGGCGAGGAGGGAGGCGCAGCAGGCGGGGGTTTAAGAACCGCCGCGGGATGCGCGCCCCACGACGTGGTCCGGGGCGTGGACGCGGTGTGCGGGGCCACAAGGCGCTGACGTGCGGGGCCGAGAAAAAACCAGCGGGCGTGCGCCCACGGCGAAGTGTTCAACGTGGTTCAGGTTCACACTCATCACTCGGACGGACTCGGTTGGTTGGTTGGTCAGTCAGGCCCGGAGCGTGCGTGACAGCGTGACGAGTCCGGGTCCGTCTGCCAAACCAAGTGCTGCCGAACGTAGCGGACCGAGCCATCTCGGCTGTCGGCTGGTTTCTTTCGTTTTCCGGGCGTTTGGCGCCGCTGCCGCGTGGGTTCCATCGGTGCGTGCGGCTTGGAGTCCTCGAGCGGCGCCGGCACGGCGCGGCCCTTCTTCTTGGTCTTGCGGTCTCGCCCTCCGCCGTATGCGGCGGGGATTGGAGCTTACTGACCCGAGTGATTTGCTACGGTCTATATACGCCGGACGCTTCGTCTACGTACAGGCGTGGACTCTGGCTGTGTGTGTGCGCATTCAAGTCAGACGATGGTGCCTCGTACGGGTAAGGACTAGTCACAGACGCGATCGGAGGCTTCTTTGCCATGCGGCCGGCCCCGTCATTGGATACGGCCGGGAAGGAAAAGGATGGTCCGATTGGGTATGGTCCGAGCTTCTGACGTTCGCGCTGGACAAGGCCGTTCCAAGGCCGCTCGGCTGGCTTGCACGTGTCAGCTCCATCGCCTCTGAGAAAACGGCCGGCGCGTAGCGGCAGCGAGGGATAGATAGATAGGTCCGGCGAGGTGATCGGGATATTTTGGTATGGCATGGAAATCGTCAAATATTCAAGCAGCTTCGCCAGAATTTCCCTGCCGGGCCAAAGAAAGCCGGTGGATCCTAGTCATTTTCACGCTACGTAACAACACGTCGCGCCGCTTCGGGACGGGCGATCTCTTCAGCGGACTGCGGCCTTCTGCCTGCAGCATCGGGTTCGCCGGCCGGACAAGGGACAACACGCAAGGCTCCCCTGAAGCATGCATCGACCTTTCCGACATCAACGGATAAACAAGTTTGTGCGACGATCGCAGAAAAAGATAAACAAACGCGCCAAATTCAGGAGTACACATCATGCATCGTGGCTTGCTGGACCTGGACCAGGACCATATCCAGTTCCTTGTGCCATTTGGTCCCCCGTTGAAACGGTGGCTGACTCCTTCAAGTGCGCAAGCGCCCGGCAACTGGCCAATCCAATCATCAGTGAAGACACTCGTGCCAAAACACAAACATATATACCAATTGGCATCCTCAGCAACGAGTAGCTTGATCATTTCTTCCTTCGATGTGCGAGATTAGTGTGAAGAATTGGCATCCTGTGACTGCGAGCTCTGGCTGACCGCTGACCTGACACACGTATCACATATACCAATTCAATTGATCGATATATGTATTATATTTATTTAATTTAACACCGTGCTGCATCGGCTTCGTGCTTTGTTACATGCTCATATGTTTGATCTCATGCTAAACAGCGACCAGTGAGTTTTAAAAGTGAGATGATTATATTCATACCAATTTTATCATTAAGAAAAACCATTATTATTCATCTATTTGGAATAATATCATGACAAGTTTTGGTCTATTTGAAATCTACCACTCTATACATTTAGCATGTAGTTTGACTCACTATTGGACTACCATATTTTCACATGGACAAAAGTGTCCTTGCTGCTCCATTCTCTCTCTTAGGTATCACGTGACACTATCATGGGCCCATTCGTCACAATTGACATGTCTCTCACTTTCCTAAAAAATCTCTTTAGAAGCTCTAGCCCACTATCCATTGAGATATTGCGCCCACATCCCCTATTCAGATGAGGATAAAGCTACCGAAGACATATTGGTCCATATGGCCAAATTGTGAAGGAGATTCAAACAAGGCCTCATGATTTTATTTTGACTGATTTTATCCACAAGAATAGGAAATCAAACATGCAACACCCGTCACATAACCGTGACAGCCGTCCTCCTCGCTTCCAAGCCATAGTTGTTGAGACTTGGACGCTAATTCGAATAGCCGTGACCATTTCAATTGGGCGTGGATAGCATATGCATGCCGATGAACGGTTCCAATTTCTGGACTTGGTTTCATCATCAACACGTCAATTGGTGAAACAGCCCCCTTTTTTTGCAGGTATCAACGACAAGTCGGCAACCAAATGGCGAGAAGCCGAGAACCGTCAACTGCGCGAACCGTGTATATTTTATTTGGAGATTTCAGAGCCCACGTAGTTGTTATTACTCAACGGTGAGATCAGCAATTTTAAATTGGAAGGTAATGGATGGCGTCAACAAGGTCCATCGCTATTAACCCAAGAATAAAATAAATGTTAAGAAATTACATAATGTACGTACGTACTTACCTGCATATGTGCTGGGACCGAGGACGGGACGGAGTCCTCGAGACATGGCGCGATCACATGCGTGGTATCAGAGACCATAAAGCCGAAGCCGCAGACACATACGCCGTCCCATTGAGTTTGTCACCCCCGTATTCCGTCTTTATATTATTCGATCTTCGTCTTATTCAAATTTTTTTACAAAATATAATTTATTTTATTACGACTTATTTTATCAATGAAGATACTTGAATATTGATTAATTTATTTTATGATTTGCATAAATATTTTGAATAAGACGGATGGTCAAACATGAAATTCGAAAAGTCAAAACGTCGAGTTCCATGGGACAGAGGGAGTACGCGAGCAACGTGAGACTGAGCCACCCATGAGCCAGAATGGATTATTAGCACACGATTTTTTGGAGACGACGGAGAAGGTAGCGCAGCGCCCACTGCCCAGGCAAAGGAAATTGATCGGCACACACGTGTACCTGTCGCCATGTTACGCTCAGGACAGGGAACTCGCCTAACACCCGGCACAGACAGGGCACACGACCTTAAACAGTGAGGCCGCCGAACTGGTTACCGAAACATCGAGTGCATAGTATAACGAAACGCATCGTGTCGCCACTTGGAAACGGCAGGTGCGTGGACGATACTGGATGGCAATTGGTGTAACATCCTAGATGTTAAAAAGCAATTAAAATTTTGATCATGTCATCAAGCATTTTGGATAACCTTTGAATGCATTAATAAAAATAAGTTTATTTATTTAGAAATTGTATGTGCTTTAGGGTTTAGTGTGATTTTATTTTGATCACATGTGATTGATCCTAATTATGTGTTTGGTCCTAAGATGAGTGTGGTTTGAATGTTTTTATATTTATTTATTGATGGTTTGGAATTGTTTTGAATCTATTCGCGGATCGCCGTTGCTTCTCGAATATGGAGACCCGTTCTTCTGCCCATTCATCGTAGTTTTATAGTTTTCATAATGGAACAATAGTGATCATGCACACTAGATAAATATGAGATGTAATGTTTAATATAAGTGATTGAGATAGAACAGGTGCGAATCTAGATTTATTATGCTTCAATGAATATTGATGCTAAAAATATTAAAAGTAAGGATCCACTATTAGTAAGCTTTTTTTTTGCAAAACCTTTTTTTTTTTCTAGCTCTACTTCCCTTAAGCCAAAGATATCCTTGGAGTTTTTTCTTTTTGACGGGTGAGTCTTGCGGAGTACATTGTGTACTCAGGGTTTGTTAACCCTTGTTGCAGATGCTGACAAGTGCTGCTACCAGGTTTATGTCGGTGGGCTCGACATGGTCTGGTTGTCCTCTGTAGTTCTACTCTGCTTCCGCAATATATTAAGTTTACTCAAATGTAACCTACTCATATTTTATGAAATTAATGTTATTATTCTTCCGCACTCTGATCTATATTTTTGCAACAAATGTTGTAATGTTGTAGCTACTCCTTTGTTGATCCTGGTATGAGGTGTAATCGGGGTTCCCGTTGACACCCGACTTCTTAAGTTATTAGGTGCATCTGCATAGCTATCAGAGGTCTTTGGATAATGATAAGTGCGGGTGGGTCCCCAATTGGGAGGGTTTGTCACCATTGGCAAGATCCGTCCGCCAACATCCACGATTGGACACAGTTCGCCAGTTCTCGTGGCACCGGGGCCGACTTGCGGTGCTGCCGTCGCCGGCCGCAGACGGTCGACCTGCTGTTTTTTTCCCCAAATCCCCACGGCAACTGAACAATCCCAGGAGGGGAGGATGCCACCGGTAACGTGGCATGTCGAGGCTGTTCAGCTCATCGTTTCTGTGAGTTTTTACAAGAAAAAATATTGGAATGTGACTCTTGAAAAGTTCAAGTGAACAGAGCGCGACAGGAAGTCAGCAACGTAAAACGAAAGTTACTCCCGGATTGATCATCCGTAACGGGCCTGAAAATGGGTGGGATTTGGTGAACAGAACCACTTCGCGCTACATCTTCACAACGATCAGACCTTGAAATAGCTGTTCCCGCTGCTACCACTGTACGCTAATTGCTAAACATCTGATCACCACAGTTTCCAACACTAATACTCCGTACTTCCACCATCCCAATCTGTAAAACATTTAACTTTTACTCATCTTATTCAAAAATTTTGTGTAAACATAGTTAAGTTTAAGAGATTTTTTAATATTTTTTTATTAATAAAGCATGCCAAACAAAAGAAATAATATTTTACATAGTTTTTAACAAGACAGGTGGCCAAACTTGATGGAAAAAATAAACATCTTCTAAAGGCACAAGAGCTTAGGCCAAGGAACAATGCCACAGTAGACAAGTCGCGGCTACTTGAAGCAGGTTCTAACATGACAACCAGGTAAGGATAACAGATGAAACACGAGAGCATGAAATGATTGATTTCATATTTTCTATAGCCCAGGCAAATAAATGGCAGGTGAGCTGATATCTGGGATTCATCTTCATGAATCATGGTACCTTGGTTTGGTTCAAGTGTGGCCTTTACCATTAACAACAAGAAGACTTTTTACCACACAAGCAAGGGAGATATATGGTGAAAAAAGATTGGCGTACTTCATGCAAAATCCCACCAGCACATCCTACCAAATTCTCGTTCACGATATAACTGGACCACAGGCACAAATAAGGTAGGCCAGAGTTCTCAACAGGTCTCTTCTAATGGCAAAGCTTCACTTATAAACCCTTCACAACAGGACTGTAGCAAAATCATGATGACTCCTTTTTCTCTTCCACGGCCTCCTCAAATGTCTCTCCAGGGACAAGCTCAGGAACGTCGTCATCATCGTCCTGAGCAGCACTGGCGCTGGCACCAGCCTCCGCACCAGAAGCACCAGGGGCCTGCTTCTGGAATTGCTCCGCAAGCCTCCGCAGGTTGTCTAAGTTGTCAGGGCCTGAAATGGGAGGAACAATTAAAGGTAGACCAATATCATTTATAGTACAGCATAGTTGTGGAGCTCACAAGTCGTAACTACAATACAATAAGATTCCAGTAATTCTCAAGTACTACTATGCAAAAAAGAGGGGATCAAGAACACAAAAAGAGACATATCTATATAGTAATATAGATTATGAACTCAATAGGTATCCATGAGTAAAGAGAAACGTACCAAGCTGGTTGATAATCGATGGAAGCAGATCTTGCAGCTCTGTTCAAATAAGAAAATGCTAACATAAGAATACTGCTGTGCAAATCTAGCTCAAAGAAGTTTATAACTATTTTCTCCCTGGAAATTCAAAATGACAAAAGGCATGCGTAGCATAAAGCACCAGCTGCCAATGTGACAAGACAATAAGACATCATTACTACCTAGTTAAGTAGACAGCCAGCACACAACAGAATTAATAATATTAGGCCATTAAAAGCATCTTAACAGAAGCTAGTTAGGCCTTGTTTGGATGTTATCATATTCACCTCAATTCGCATGTGTTGGAGTGGATTGGAGTGTAATTTAGTTCAAGTTTCACTCCAATCCACCCCAACACATGTGGATTGAGGTGAATGCGAAAACATCCAAAAAGGACTTAAGCAGATAATACAAGTCATGAGAACATACTCTTTGTCTGTGGAGTTCCACTGACCACCCATGTATTAGCACCAATTGAAGCTTGCACTGGAGGGGTACCAAAAGACCATTGTTAAAATAAAGTACTAATATTGTTGAGCACTGGTGTCTGGGTATCTTACCTTTAGGATTCACAAACTGAATAACAACATCATCCTTAAAGATGTTGACCTCTTCAATACCAGGAATGGTGTTCACTCCTATTCTTTTCAGGGTGCTCTGAAGCCTTTTGTCATCTGTGGTTGTAGTCTTGTGGACTGCCTTCTTCTTCCTGCCACCAACCAAATCTAGTTATAAGTACATAATCCAGGACTTTCCTAGACCGGTACCATATACCATAGATATGACAGCATTGGTACCATATATATGACAAACACCATCACGAGTATGATTAGGCAATGATTTAAAGCAAGTTCATGAGTAGAACAACATGATTTGGATTATAGAACATCATTTGACTACCATTGTAGATAACAGCAGATTACCAGGTAAAATTGCATAAGTCTGCAGACAGTACCATAAATAAGAAATTATTTTAGGCAAGTTCACATACAAAAACAAAAACACACATATGTAAATAAACAAAGGTAATTGGCAAAATGATCCTGTTAATTACTCCACATAAGTCAATATATGCACAGGTTGTGAGTGCAATAGAAACGTATGTGCTAACTGCTAACACAAAGCAAAAGCACTAAATAGAAAGTAAAGCTCTGGAAAACTGTTGTCACGTCATCTTGAACAAATATAGAAAGATAAGCACCTGCGCATGCTACCCTTCCCCCCAGTGCGCACAGCACCTGCCATCTTCTTGAGCTTGTCAACATTCATCTGCATGAAACAAAAGAAAAGTCAGTACACAATTTGTTCAGAAAAGGCAGCGGACAAAACCAATATGTAGTACACTTGTACGGAACAAGAAACAGAAAACAGAAAACATAAATTATGATATCGAATAAAACATATTTGGACACAAAAGGTGCAATCAAACAATGAATGTCATAACATGGCGTAAAAGTGCATGGAAGAAATGATATAAAGTGGCAAAATAACGCTGTGCCACAACATAAACAAGTAACCGCAGACAGAAACGTAAAATGCCTAACCGCAACCAGTTCCGACAACCAATAGTATGCACCCTGACTATTTCAGCAATAAAAACACGCATGCACCCTGACTATTTCAGCAATAAATGGCACGAGGCAGTGCATAAGGGAAGCCACGCAGTAGACATCTTCTGAACCATTAGTAAATGGGCCTTAATCTAACTTCTCTGGAGCTAACTGTCCGTTCATTTACTAGAAGTATCCATGCAGCTGTTACCTTGGACAAAATGCTCTACCACATGATCGCTCACCGAGTGTGTAAACTAAATCCATGACTGTTATATCCTCCAATCCTAGGTAATCTAGCACGGCTGCTGCTATTAGCCATCATACAAAGTGATCAATCAGGAACATGGTACATCTTCTCCCCGAGCACAATACCACAAATCTAATAAAATGGGATCTACTAAACCCCAGTGCTTTACTGCTAGCTCCGACCACAAATCAAACAACAAAAGAGCCCAAGGATAGCCTGCGATTACAACTCAAATCGTCCAAACGCACATGTACGTATCCGGACCAAACGTGCAGATCCAGCAGCTCCTAGGCAAAACAAAACCGCTCGAAACAGCTACTCGATGCGAGAACGAAGCTACCGTCGCTACTGCACGGGACTGGAGATATGAAGGTAGGAAGCTCACCTTGGCGCGGGGAGGAGGGGAAGCCGCGGCAGCGGCGACTGCGGCGGCGGCGGCGGCGGCTCGGGCGACGGGAGAGGATAGGAATGGAGGAGACCCGGGAGGTGGGGAAAAGGATAGGGCTCGGCAGGCAGGCTGGCTGGCTGGCTACCACGGCGAGCCCCTTTCTAGTTTAGGGTTTTAACCCTGAGGGATTCTAGGCCGTCCGATTTGTGATGGACGGGTGCCGCGGGCTCTGTCCATACCGTGCGGGAGGGAAAGGCTCGTGCTCGCAGCTCGCCTGTTCGTTGTTCAGCCGTTCAGGACTTCAGCGGGTTCAGCCTTCTACGATCACTCCAACAGCGGGTTCAGCCTTCTACGATCACTCCAAATTATTTACACCCATTTAGTTACTCCAAAATCATAATCACTCCAAATTATTGGTTGTTTTGACCTTTTTAGTTCACCCATTTAGTTATTTACACCCTCCGTTCTACAAATAAAAGACTATTTTTTACTTCTACGATGTTCGTCTTATTCAAAAAAGTTTTAAGAAAATTTAGTTATTTTGCTATGATTTATTTTATCGTTAGAGATACTTTCATATGATTATTTATTTATTCTTTGTATAAAAAATTTAAATAAGGCGAATGGTCAAAAACAGAGACCGTAGAAGTTAAAAACGGACTTTTATTTGTGAAATGGATGGTGTATTTATATAAAATAATATGTCTAGATACATAAGTAAATAGATGAATCAAAAAAGTCAAAGCGACTTATAATTTGGAAACCGAGGGAGTATACGTAAGTGCAGCACCCGAGCATCTCAAATTATAGTTTCAGTTTTGATTGAGAGCTATCCTCAAATCTCATTTTAGTAGACACTAGTATATATGGGCCTTAATCAGACCTCAAAACTATCTTAGTATATTAAAATTCTCTCGTCATTTGACTATATCCATATTTATTCTAATCCTTTTTGCGAAACATTTATTCTAATCTACTGAACTATGACGGTGTAAAAAGGAGGCAAGGAGCACTGATATTAGCATTTAAAATTATCTCGACATTTTACAATACCCATTGTCATTCCAATCTACTGAACTATGATGGTGCAAGAGAGTGGGGGAGGGGCATCAATATTAGCATTTGAAATTCCCTCGGCATTTAACTTTATCCATTGCCATTCCAATCTACTATTAGGACGGTGCAAGGAAAGTTGGCGAGGAGCACCAATATTAGCATTTGAAATTCTCTCGGTATATCCATTGCCACTCCAATCTACTAGGCTATGATGGTGCAAGAGAGGAGGGGAAGAGTACTTATATTAAACTATGATGAGGGTGCAATAAAAAAGGGAGGAACACCAATGCGCACTGTGTGTGGTGTTGTTGAGGAAAGTTGTGGCATGTTTGAGACTTTGAGTGCCACACCAAATAGGAGCATGCATCAACAAGCCGGGGACAAGATGAGTTCCATGGAGAGAAGTGGGCATCAACAAGCTAGGTTGAATGGGCGCTAGAGAGAGGAGTCGCATCGAGCCGAGGTGCTGGTTAAGCCATATGGAGCAACCCTAGGGATGACGGCATGAGACTCGAGACGAAAAAAGATATGAGAGTGAGTTGGTGCCCAAAAAAATCTTCGTAGAAAATAAGTAGGGAGCCCTCTATGCAGCCCTAGGAGTTTTTTTTTTAACAAGGGAGGAGATGGGGTTGAGGGGGAGATTTATGGGGACTACACAAAATGGGGGCTTGGATTGAGATATTGTTGGATGAAGTTTTTTTTCCTCTAATAACACTCAAAAGATAGAGTATGAACTTTGTTTATGGTCGATATTGGAGATGCTCTAAGTACTTTGACTTTAGGGCCTACATAGAATTGCTCGGCTCTATCAAAACTAGCTCACCTTCACTAACTCCTAGACTTTTTGGATGCCATTTTTTAAAAAAACTTGGTGTCTTTTTACTCATCAATTTTCTGGATACCTTTTTTTTTAAATGTTACAATCCGATTTACCTCCTAACCTTTCAATTTAGGGCGTGTTTGGGACCACGACCTCCACCGCCGCGATACCAAAAAAATAAAAATCAACGCTGGTTTAATCGTGTTGATTGTGTGTCTTATGATTGAGGGGTACCGCGATTTTCTAATTCTCGTGGTGTGGCAATACTTCATCCAATTTTTAAGAGGTCCAAAACATGCCTTAGGACTCCTTTGGATCATTTATTTCCCTTCAAATTCGGAGGGTATCAAGAGGGGATTAAACTAAATTACCCCTCAATCCTCTCTAATTCAGAAGGGGAATGGTTAAATCAAACCAATTTTATATAGAAGGTGATAAAACTATCGTTTTTTTTTTTTTTTTTTGAAGGGTGATAAAACTATCGTTAAAACTTGGTTATAGTGTAAAAACAAATTTTTAGTTGTTAAAAACGGTTTTATATAGGAGATAACTTGGACGACGGCAAAAATTAGATGTCGATTTTTTCCCCGTTGCCTTATTAGGCGGAGGCATTTCTTGTTCGTCTTGTTCTTGTTAACCGAATAGACCGAGCTCTGGCGGAAAATGGGCCAGATTCCGAAGGTTTGGGCGAATTAGAATTTGTTCTTAGATTTCGTGAGGAGCACGGAAAAATCGGCGATTTCGTAAGGAGCACGGAAAATCGGTCCCGTTAATTTTGTTGGGTCAATCGGGCCACGGCCTACACCCGGCCCAGGCTATAAGCGACCGGCGGCGCCATATTCCCGACGCCGCAGCCTCCGCTTAAATCCACTTTGATGCTAGTGTGCCTCTCGTGAAGCCTCTCGCTTGTCCGTGAAGACACCTCCCGCTCCCGCGTCCTCCCCCATTGTCTCTCCACCCCGCCCGCCTCTCCCTTCACCACTCCGCCGCCCGCGCGATGGGTGAGGGTTCTGCTCCTGGCAAGGACGCAAAGGGGAAGGGGAAGGCCAAGGCCCCCGCCCCGGCCGGCGCCGATCGCTCGCGACGACTCCTACCGGAGGCCGTCACACGAGAAGAGGATTCGCTTGTTCCAGAGATCCAGGGCAAAGGCAGGCCGTCGGCGGCTGAATATCGTCGGCGAAGTTATCAAGTGAGTTGCTCCAACGGTGCGCTTACGAGGTTATTGCTGAATTAGAGTCATGTAGGTGAATCATAATATTTGCACTGAAGTTTTTTTTTTTACGCAAAGACTTGTGCCTCTTTGTATTTAAGAAATCTGACCAAGTTTAACTTATTAAATTTATAATATGGCACTTTGTGAAGTTGAACTAGCCGTCGTTTGTAGTTTTTGTCATACCAAATGTTGCTTGCTTGCTCATAGCGCTGATGGATTCTCACTCTGAACCATTGTTGGGGGATATGTCCTTTAGGATAACTCTACCTGATGGCGTAGTCAAAGATGGGAAGAAATTGATTACAACCCCAATGGATATTGCTAAGGAGATATCAAGTGGATTTGCGGCTAGTTGTTTGATACTCAAGTGGACGAAACACTGGGATATGGGGAGGCCCTTGGAAGGCGGCGTAAATTGCAAATGTTCAAGTTTGATACCAATGAAGGCCGTGACACCTTCGGCACTCAAGTGCTCATATTCTTGGAGAAGTGAGTTGGCATTTCGCTTGTTCATGTCTATAAGCATGTTTATTTATTTAAACATTGTCATACTTTTTCATGCTATATTTTGTTATTCAAGTGAGTTTCAGCATTTGTATGTGACAATTCATTTTCAACTCAATTAGCACTAATTGTAGATTTAAATTTGCAGTCTCTTGAGAGAGCATATGGCTGCAAGCTGTGTATTGGGCCTTGCACCACAAGAGGGGAGGTATGAAAATGATTTGAGGATCAATCATCTTAAAGCTTAATGAAGTTAACATAGCCATCTTATCTGTTTGTTGAACTGCTTTCTAATGTTTCCACTTGATATATGTTAAGGGTTTCTACTATGATGCCTACTACAATGATCGACTTTAAACGAGGAGCACTTTGGCGTCATTGAAAACCAAGCTAAAAAGGTCAAGTTTCGGTATGCTTTGAATTTCAACTCATCATTTAAGCTTACTATGTGCTTGTTTTGTGGGCACTATCTACCTGGATGGCTTATTTCAATGCATTATATGTGGGTCACAAAGTACATGTGGTGATCCATAATTTTGGAATCGCTAATGCATGTCTTGCATTGTTTTTGTGACACATTGAAGCGTCTAGCTAGATACATTGTGTTTTTACATGGTTAAATCCTACTTGGTGCGGGAAAAGCAACCATTTGAGCGCATCGAGGTCGGCGGGGGCGAAGCTCTTGAAATGTTTGCTGAAAATAAATTCAAGGCAACCTTCCTTGCTCCTGTCTTGTTTGTTTCAACCCTCTATATTGTTTTGCTGCTTATGTTAAAAATATATGACCTCTAATCATTCTTACAAAAAAAAGGATCATATGTTCAGGTTGAAATCATTAATGAGTTGCCCGAGGACAAGACCATTACGAGATCACGGTGTGGTCCTTTAGTTGACCTATGCCGTGGACCACACATCCCAAATACTTCCTTCGTCAAAGCTTTTTCGCATGTCCGAAGGTAACGATTATTTGATTATGCACTAATCTTCTCGTTCTCTTTATAGTGGAACCGGCTATTCATATGTATGCACACATGTAAATATTCGAGCTTCGTCATCATATTGGAGAGGAAAAGCGGACCGCGAAAGCCCGCAGAGAGTATATGGAATATCTTTCCCACGATTCTCGACGTCTCACGGTATAGAATATAAATTACGCTTATGATGCTATCTCCTATGATGTGGACAATTGCAAACTATTTATTAATCTAAAACCCCCGCGGCCAATATGTGTGCATTATATTTGCACTTTAGATACTAGCATAAATTATTTGTTCATGATTCATGTGTTGCACCCGACTAGGCGAGAGAAAGTTTCATACATGATGATATGACATGCACTTTTCCCCTGAATCAATACCTTGAAACCTTGTCTAAGATCTCATTGTGGTTTTTCGAATCGTTCGTTAACATGCGTTATGTTTGAGGAATCTATTTAGACCGGTTCTCACCGAAACTAAGGAAAGTTATTCATTGGGTTAGGGATAATTTTCATAACACATTTGTGAAAAATGTTAGTGAGCATGTCGCCGAGGCACCAAGGAGTTCGTAAACCGTATAATTATGAATATCAAGATAGGACATGGCTTTCGGATCTGTGTGTAATCGTGTCGACCACTGAATGATATGCTTGCATTTCCTTTTGTTATTGTTCTCATCTTTTGCATCTATTTGTATCACACGATACTTTTCAGGAATATAAACATTTTCTGAAGGAAGCTAAGAAACGGGATCATAGGATACCGGGGAAAGCACAGGGAACTATTCTTTTTCCATGAACTTAGGTACCTTAACACTACTTTATGTTTCTTCTCTTGCTTTCATATCTAGACTAGATTGTGACGTCTCTGGTTAATGGAAAATTGCTGTTGTATTTACATTTGTGCAGCCCTGGAAGCTGCTTCTTCCTTCCACATGGTGCTAGGATATATAACAAACTGATGGACTTTATGCGACAACAGTACAGAGATAGAGGATACCAAGAGGTTTACACTAGTTTGTTATTTACTCAATTGGATCAGATTATATACATCGCTGTTCAATTCCACTGTTTTTGTTTGTTATATGCCTATCTTATAGGTGTTGAGCCCAAATATTTACAATATGCAACTTTGGGAAACTTCCGGACATGCTGCAAACTACAAGGAGAACATGTTTGTTTTTGAGGTATGTGCATTCACGCAGTTATCTTTGCGAGAATGCTGTCGGTTTATTTTACATTACATCCGTTGTTGACTCATCAGTGAGTTACAACCTCTGCTGATTGCTTGTTGGATCAATTCTTGCGCAGATTGAGAAACAGGAATTTGGGCTTAAGCCAATGAATTGTCCTGGCCACTGTCTAATGTTTGCTAATAGGGTCCGGTCATACAGAGGTGAGTTTCTTCCTAATTATTGTATTCCAAATTGCTTTGTTTTAAGTGAAACTTTCTGCTTTCACGACAATAGGTTAAAGCGGTTGTGGAACTGATAAATCTCCATGCCTAGGGCGATTATCTAAGTGCCTAAACAAATCATGACAGGCCCACTTACGATAGTCAACTACTTCACATTTGGTATACAAAAGAACCAAATAGTTATTTAATCTATACTCATCTTAGTCAACTACATCACATTTGGAGTACTAGATAATGGTTCATAAGTAACCTTTTCAAGCTAAAAATGCAATACTACAGGTTAATTGGATGAGGGCTCTTTTGTTAACAGGAGGTTGTGGCTTTATTATCCCATATGTCGGCAGATGCTAACTTTAAATGGAACGGCATGAGCAATTTAAGCTTGACTATTGCCGCTCAATCATCATTGTGTAGTATTCATTTTTGAGGGGCCCTTAATTTTCTAACATTACTTGTGCATTTGCTGGTTACTTGGTTTGTCAAACCATATGTGTAATGGTTGGCTTACCTTTTGATACTGAGTTGCCTCTTCGCATGGCTGATTTTGGAGTGCTTCACAGAAATGAGCTTAGTGGCGCACTTACGGGTTTGACACGTGTTAGAAGATTCCAACGGGTAAGGCTTGTATTCGTGAGTTTTTGTTTTCAAGTCCAGTTATATTTAATAATAATTTTGTTCTCTCCATACTAACTAATCTGTTGATGTTTTATTATGTCCGCGGGGGCGATGCTCATATCTTCTGCAGAGAGGACCAAGTAAGTTTTATTTGTGTAGACCATGTTTGTTTACTATCCTCTAGAATAGAATGAATCGTGTTGTACTTCCCTTGGTAATCATGACACTTTGTACATAAAGTATATGTTGTTATTATAATTACTTTTACATGCTTAACACCAAAGACCCATGTAAGCATTCTAATTTGCATTAGCAAGTTGTACAAAGATATTTTCTTGTTTCTCCCTTTTCTCGATAGTATACGTACTTCTACCTTTTTTAAAAATGTTTGTTTTGTTGCGGATCAAGGATGAGGTCAAGGCTGTTTTGGAATTCATCAATTATGTTTACGAGATATTTGGTTTCGGATATGAGTTGGAGTTGTCTACGGTATTCTTACGTTCTCTTTATCTTCTATATTGATGGCATTTCGATATAAACCATAATCTATGCTTAACGGTTGGACACTTTGGGGGCTGCTAGTTGCAGCTTTAGTATGCGAGGATGAAGCGATTAACAATCACCTCTATGGACAGACCTTATTTCCTTTTCCTTTTTTTGCTTTCTTATACTTGTTATACTTGTGTGCTAACCACGATAACTCAAAGCACAAGTCCACCACTGAATCTGTGATATTTATGTAGTTATGGGCATGTTATCACATACTTATTTTTCAGAATTGTCACAAAATCTGGGCAGTCACACTAGTATTTGTTCATGGTTGCTAGTTGCTTGTTACTAACTCACTGGAATATATTAGACAATGTAGTTGACGTTCTTGCTTTTTTTGAACTTGGAGTTGGTAAAGTTCATGATAAGATCTCGCAATCTCTCTTCTAGCATTTGATGTTCCGTATGTCTCCCTGACTCATTAATTCCAAGCAGCCCTATTGGATTGATATATCGTCTTATGGTGATCCAAAAGACTAATTCTTTGAATAACTAATGAGAGTTTACATGTTATGTTGTAACTGCCATTGCTTTTGCATCCTTGGTACTTTCCATACCCCATATTTTTTGGAGGAAATGCTAACATTTAATGAGTTCTTCGAGCTTCAAAAGATATAACCTTGTGACAGTTTGATGGTCCTTAGTTAATACTCTAACCTGATCATGATGCCGTTTTCCGGAGACCGAGAAGTATTTAGGTGAAATTGAAACTTGGAACAAAGCAGAGGAACAATTGACAGAAGCCTTGAATGAGTTTGGGAAGTCGTGGAAGGTACCTCCACAAACATTATGATAGCTCTTTTTCTTTTGATGTTCCCATGCCTGTATGATGCTAGATTGCTAGACTAGATTTGCATTTGTACACAATGTTCGGTATTTTTTTAGTGCGCTTAAAAGGGCTTTCACTTAATTATTCTGTCATTGTTAAATGTACCCCACGGCTCTAACTAAAATCACAGGATTTTGAGTGCTTGTGACAATCATTCCTGTTGCTCAATGAGGAAGTGCATATGCATTTTGCAACCTTGTTCATGCAGATTAATGAAGGGGATGGCGCTTTCTACGGTCCAAAAATTGATATTGGTGTGTTTGATGCCCTTAAGAGGAAATTTCAATGTGCAACCTTACAGGTTTGCGCGAATGTTATTCTATCATTATATAATTAAAATAACTATTTGTCTCACCTTATATTATCTCGTTACAACTTGGATTTTCAGCTACCCATTCGGTTCAAGGCGGCTTATTCTCACCGAGGATGAAGCAAAAATTGAAAGGCCCGTGATGATACACGGGGCAATCCTAGGTTCTATTGAAAGGATGTTTGCCATTCTTTTGGAGCATTACAATGGTAAATGGCCCTTATGGCTAAGCCCTCGCCAGGCCATTGTTTGCTCGGTATCTTCTGGTTCGGTGGAATATGCAAAACAGGTAAATGGTCCTTGTATCCAAAGACTTAATAGTTCTTTGTGGTGGTTGGCATTAAAAAAACTTCTGTTGAGTTATATTCCACCTTGTGGTCCTCACCAGTTGTATGGTGTTTATAACTTGCAATTAGCGGTGTGAAATTGCTTAGTTTTTCTCTCTAATTCAGTCAACAAATGTTTATTGACTTTGAGTTGGTTATGAGTTCACATGCATGATGTATCCTTTAGTGTAGCTCTGTTACCTTTGATAGCTTAGCATACTATCCTTGGGTTCATGTTATATGTGTTCCCTTTTACTGCTTCAGGCAAAATTGGAGCTTGCTCTGATGATCTTTTGCTTCTGATACCAGGTTCTTGCCACGCTACATGAAGCTGGTTTCCATGTTGATATTGACGCGAGTGACAGGACAACAAAAAATAAGGTACTTCCTAGTTACCATGCTCTTTTAGACTTTTGCACCGTTTATTTTAATTTCTTATTCTTATGTTTGTTTGTCCTTTCTTATACAAAAATTCTCAATCACAAAAGACAGAATTGTATGTAGCCAATTTTTGAGACTCTGATGTCATTTGTCTCGTTTTTGCTGTTTACTAAAGTAGCATGGTCCATCCCAATAAATCTTGCAGGTACGGTTAGCCCAAGAAGCCCAATTCAACTACATTCTTGTCGTAGGTGCACAAGAGGCTGAGACTGGAAATGTAAGTCCTCTTTACACCGTACCATTTTTTCTTCTTCTACATACCGTGTACTTGTGTAACAGTATCACCTCCTCAGATCCATGCATTCACGTGGATCCTTTGTGTACTGCAGGTCTGCGTTAGGATAAGAGACAATGCCGACTTGGCCACAATGAGTGTTGATGGCCTCATCACACGTTTCAGGGAGGAAATCAGAGCCTTTCGATGATTTTGATGATGCATAATTTCCTAGTACTTAGCAATGGTTGACTGCTCATTTGTGATTCAGTTTTTAGGGAACAGTACTGAGTTCCTCCAAGGCTCCAAGTGTATTCTTGTTGGTATGGTGTAAAAGTTGTCTTTTGTTATTAACTAGAACAATGTCCCACACGTTGCTGTGGATTGCTGATGAAATTAAGAATGTGAATAGCTTCAATGAAGACATAATTGCATGTAGGATGCTGATGTGTCACTTTGGATGGAGGGATAGTTACATGTGCTAGATAGTGGGATGTTCTATGGATGCTAGTGAATGCTGATGTGGACATTTTGTATGGCAAGATAATAAATTGCTAGTGGGGTTTTGTTTTATAAGAGATTTAGATATAGATTATAGATTTGAAGTTAATTACTCTTGTAGTGAGAACGGTTAAATACTAACTATAATCAAAACTACTTGTTGTATTTGACTTTGCATGGTCTTAAAATATCTTGACTACTAATTTCTTTTATAATACATTCCTAAAATGATGAGTCTTTGCAAGTATTTTTAATACAATTTGTCATATACAACTTATATGTTAAACTGATTTTATTTTTTTTGAAAATATTGATGTTTATATAGTTTTTAAAGATTTTTACATAAGTTTTTAAAGGTTTGGTGTTATATAAAATTTTCCTGATTGGAAGGAGTATATTAGTTTCTTGACCGGAAAGAACATATTAGTTTTATGGTATAGAAAATTCTTTATTTCTTTTATTTAGAAGGTATTATGCACTCCCTTAGCCTAGAAAAGATGCAATTCTAGAATAGTGTTAGGTTAAACAATATAAAGTTTGATCAAAGTCATATTAAAAAATACTAATATTTGTCCTAAATAAGTATTACTAGATTTGTTGTGAAATATATTTTAGTAGTATGTAACTGTGTAAATTCACATTATTTTCTTACTACAAACTTAGTTAAAACTTAACACAATTTGACTTGAATTATATTCTTTTGTTACAACAGAGGTAGTATGGTTGTATCTATAATATCACTACTGGCAACTTGGATGTATTTTATGTATATATTCTGTTTTCTGATTTCTTGCACAGCCATATCGCCATTCACTCTGATATATACGCGTCCTTCAAGGTGGATCAAAGATTTTAGAATATCGCACAAGTACCTTGATCTTTTTTTTTTTTTTTTGACCGAAAACCGTGGGGTAAAGCCCCCGGCAACCAATAAATTAATAAAAGAAAGAGTGTTAGAGAAGACTTACAAAAGCCTAACAAAAAGTTAGGCAACAGAGAGGAGACAGAGCTCAACAGCAGGAGGTACCTCACTAACAGCTATCTAACTGAACCCGGGGGGGGGGGCGCAACTAGAAATAACAAATTACAGAGCATGGAGCCAGGCAATGATGGACTGATGCAGACTGGCCTTGATTCTGATGAGATGAGTCATCACTTCCTTCTTGAAATCAGCTTTCCAGAAACTAATTAGGAGGCCTCCGGTTAAAGATCAGAGCATTCCTTTCGTTCCAAATACAGCAGGCACCCACCAGGAAGATCTCCATGAAGAAGGCATGAGAGAACCCCTCCTTAGCAATGTAAAGCTTTTGATGAATGTTAACCGTATCCTCCCAGGTGATACCGAGAGCAAACCATCTACAGATGGCAGAAGGACAGTCAAAGAAAAGATGATCAATAGTTTCTTCAACCCCATCAAGGCACTTAGCACAATTGTAACCCTCCTCAAGGAATTTGTTCCTTCTCCTCAAAACATTCCTGGTATTGAGACGATCATTCAGGAGCAACCAGGCAAAGACTTTGATTTCAAGCCAACAATTTCACAAACGTGAACAAAAAAAAAAAAAGACACTTGCTTATTAACTCGAGATCATCCAACATGGTAATGGTATGCTCCTAGTCTTTATCAATACCATTCTTCAATGTTTAGTCTATGCAGCTAAGCGATTTTTTTCTTTAAACTCGGTCTCTTATAGTGTAAAAAAAGGCCAAAAAACATGGTTTTAGCCTTCAGCTAGTTGTGAAAATGTCTAGTGTGAAAACAGTTGTCCTTCAGTAGCATCGTAGTAAAAAATAAAGCAGCTTCGTCCTTGGTGGTCGAAATGGCTTCGGCTCCTCTTCCAAGGGTCAGTCCATTCTGGCCATAACCACCTTAGCCTTGAGCTCAGGTTTGACACTCATTTCCCCAAATTTCAGCCTATTTTCCTTGGCCCATCAGACCAAGCAATGTCCACCATTAGCACCCGACAGATCGCTGGTGCTTTTCCAAAGGAACCCTCTTCTGATCCTGTCGAGTTTCCAGATTAGCAGTTTCAGTCTACCAGCTTCGTTGAGAAGCTTCGCCTTCCAGATGGCCAGCTTGTCACTTGTCAGCCAATTTGTCGATGACGAGTGGCATTGGACAGTAACCACTCCATAAAGTCTTTCATATTAAGGTCATCACATTTGATTGGACTTTTGCTTGTTTATTAGCAACCAAAACTCCAAAAGATAGACAACATATCCATTACATCTTTTACGAAGAAGGCGGCATCATCGGTGTACATACCATATAGCCATACTACCAACAGAAAATGCAGCACATCTAGCAATGATGGCTGGCTTACAAGATTTCAAGAAGAAAGCTTATTAACTAAAGATATAATTACATGTAAAAATAATGCCGTGGACAGGGGCATATTTACAGGGGGACGGGGCAGGGTAAGAACCAGCAGATGCGGTCTCATATGAATCACAATCTACAGCCCAATGCTCATCTAATGCAGTCAAAAAAACAAGGCCACCTTATCTCTCAAGCTGCTCTTCTTCTTTGTCACAGGTTCGCTCAGCTTTGGTAACTCGCTACGCCAGTCTTTCTTCTCTGGTACATGATTTATAGTCGTAGTAGTCATTGATTCTACAGGCTCTGATTTCTTCACAGGTTCCTCCTGCCTTGGTACTTTGCTATGCCAGCCTTTCTCTTCTGGCACCTGATTTGTAGTTCTAGTCGTTGATTCTACAGGTTCAGATTTCTTTGTATTGCCAGCAGGTTTATTCAATAGGTGACCGAATAGCAGGCTTATCATATCCTGAGCAACATCTTCTGTTGTTTTGAAACTTGACGGACATTGCACCTCTTGACGGCTAGTGTTCTCGTCTTCTGTATACTCGGTCGCACTTGTATTAATTGTGGCTGTTGTGCACTGCATCAGTCCTTTCACTGATCGATCATTGACTACTGACTGTCCTGGATCTGCCTCAGTGGAAATTGCACGGCACAGAAGATGCTCTTTCTGTCTGGTAGCCTTCACAGCTTCAAGCTCACATTGTTTCTGTTTATCAGCATTAACAAACTGCAAAAAAATGCATTAATATAAAATCACTTGTTAGAATAGTTTACACTCATCTTATTAAAAAGGGAAACAGCAAGGTTTAACTTATGACAAGATTACCAGCTTAAGAATTAGGCAAGCCAAGAAGGCTATACCGAAATAGTTTTCATTGTGACACTCAATATTAGGTTTTTTAACATAACTCAATATTAAGTTACTAACACACAAAATAAGCCTCATACTCAATGTATCTTAAAAAAACTGCATAACACTCCAAGAAAGTGTGAATTAGTGTCAAACGGTCAAACCAGTATGATTTACCTCTTCAGCTATGCTCACAAGATCCTCAACAGTAAGCTCTATGTCGTCATCAATTGATACTGGTGATGATGGTTCTGATTCGACATTATCCAGCTTCCGTTTCCTGCTATTCTTTGGAGCAGCTCTTCCACTCCCTTTTCTTACATTCTTACTCTTTACTTCCACATTTTCAACTTCATCTTCGACAGCATCCTTACTCTTTCTTCTGGCCTTTTCTCTACCCTCACATCGCTGCAAAACTCCCAGTTCACCAGCAGCCCCTGAATCCAAGGTTTTTAACGGCCTTCTGCTGTTCCTTTTGACGGGCTTGCTCTGATTAAGAGCCCCAATTTGCTCATCAGACTCCGGTGCCTGTTTATTCTGATCTTCGGTCTTTGCCACTTGATTACCTGAGGCTGCTTTCAACATCCATGCTGGGAGACTACGCTTATTCTCAGAATTCGAAACAGTACATGATTCTGCCATATCATAAGACAAAAACAGAATGTGCCCACAGCACGATCACAGAGCTTCAACCGCAAAATATAAACTGTCACAGATTTATAGCGTCTTATAAAGACGTTACAAACTCGTCGGCCACCTGAACAAGAATTGTAGGACGCGATTAATACCGAATCCCCAATCACACAGGAAAGAACAAAGAAAAGCGGACATGGATATTATTATTTTTTTTTGGCGAAAAGTTCGAAGTTGGGATCAAATCTATATAGATACTTTAAACCTGGTGATAGCTTCCTACTGTACACCCTCTCACATTTTACTGTACATTAACAGTTACTCGATCACAGCCGTCCACTCCATTTCGTATACCATCTCTACCGTCCAATCCCACAGGCACGGTCCTTTTCTGGAACCTGCCCGATCCACCGTGCCTCCATCCTCGAAGCCGGCCCGCCCGCTTGGAAACTTCCGGCCTCTTCGAGCCCAGGCCATAGCAACACAGTGCCGCCTGCTCCTCGCCATTGCCGTCTGTGGCTGCCACCGCAGCTTCGGCCGCTCTCCGTCTCCCCCTCTGCAACCACGTCTTCCTGCCGTAGCCCTGCTGCAGGGCACCAAGCAGCCGGCTGGCCCGGCGCCACGGTCGCGCGTGACCCAGCCGACCGTCCGCTCGCCGGTTTGGTATGTGTCTCCTCGACTCACGTCGCAACACCTCGCTGGCCCGGACGAGGCCATCACGGAGGCCACAGCAGCGGCCCCATGCCCTCGACGCAGCGCTGCCTCAGTCTACCGCATGGCCAGTGCCCTTCGCCTCTACCTTCCAGTTGTTCGATGGAATACCACAACAAAAACAAAAAATTGCTACATGCTGCTCCAAATGTTCTTAGTTCCTATGGACAGCAAAGGTTGGCCAACTGTTAATTGGAGTTGCTAAAATGCGAGCAGATGGGTCACTCGATGCCCAGCAAAGGTAGGTGATGAAACGAAGATATGCCCAGAAAAAAAAAATGAGCCAATCCTCAGGAGATATGTCGGTAAGTCATCCAATTTGATTATGTAGCTTCAGAGGCTTTTTTTGGTCCATCTCAGTGTCTCAGACTGCCAGTTTACATATTCCTCCATAATCCATTTGAATATTTGATTCATCGCTGCTCACAAGAATACTGAACTATACCAATTCTACATACTGAACTTTAGTGCAACCATGTATATGTATCGTTACAGTTTAAAAGCAGTTCAGGCTCCAAAATTATTACACAATGTTTTAAATCTAATCTTCCCTACACCTTTTTTAGTCAACAACTGAATATATGCAACCAAACGCAAAGCGTTAAACTTGCCATTGTTAGATGTCTATCAAATGCATTTATCAGTACACTTTGTGTAATTGTGCCTCTTCTGTAATTTTAAAAGATAAAAGCTCATCCATTTATATCAGTCTAATATTCAAGTTAGTCTTCAAGCCCAACGTGTCTTACTAATATACTAGCTTCACCATTTTCTGAAGTACCCATAATATATCCTTCACCATTCTCTTTAGTACCCATAATATATCTCAATGTTTAACTGAATGCGATATTGCAACAGCTTTAGACTTGGGTACATTTACTAATCACATTGAAATGCTACATATTGTACACATTTCAGTTCATGCCTATGCGAGATGCTGAAGTAATATTTCCAGGAATTGTAGGCAGCTTCTGATAAGCATGGAACACCTATTCTGATAACCATCAAATCACTCCATTTTTTCCGAGGTCTGAAATTACATATTCTCTTCTTTGCTCATGATAACCGAAGTTTTGCTGCCCTCAATTTTGTGCTGGGAGAACACAGAACTCAGTCTTTGAACCAGGACATGTGATTAACTCTTGAGTTGTGTCTTCTTACACCTACTTGCTATACATAACGCCTCTCTGTTTCAAGTATCAACTGATTCTCCAATTCGATAGTGCTACTAATTACTTTGTTCTGTTCATGATTTTTTTCTTATGAAACATATTTTAAGATATGTGTACATAATCAAAAAAGGGCATCTAACCTCGAAGTTACATATCTGCTTTCTGATTTGTGCAATAAAGTGAAACTGCATTGGTCAACATAGTCTTCAAATGTTCTTATACATACTTCTCAGGATTAAAGACTGCAATGAATCTATCAGATCTCACTCAAGTATAATAGGTGAACCACGACCGTAAACACTTATTAATTTTCCTTAACAACTATATCTACCCGCGCGAAGCGCGGGAGCTCTGGCTAGTAACCAATAAATCTCAAATAACCAAATAGCTTTAAGTTAGGGTTTGCCTGTTTGGGTGCTCGGTTTCGCACAGCAAAAGGGAAGAGAAGGGGTGGGAATACCTTGTGGGTGCTCGTCGCCGGCTAAGAGAACGACGAAGGCGTCGGCACCTGGGACCGCGGCGGAGCCCACCCAGGCGTCGCAGAGGGAGAGAGGACGGTCGCCGGGGAAGAAGACCGACGAAGGCCTCGGTACCTGGCGGCGAAGGGGGAGAGAGAGAGCACGCGGGCTTCTTCTGTGGGCTGGGCCGCTGGGGCCGTTCCTTTTTCTTCTTTCTTTGGTAAGAACGGCGGATTTTTTTTTTATTACTTGGAAATATAGAAAATATATCCTTGCCTTACTACGAAATGAATGCCCATTGACGTACTTTTTGAACTTGTTAGAAGAAAATATTGCGTGGAAAGGCCAACACAGTCGAACACGTAAGAATAACACCGCTGAGGCATTGGCTGATAAGCGGACTAATGTTGTTCTGTTATGAAAGAAAAATATTGTGTGATTACTGGTAAGTTCAAGCGAATAGGATGGTTCTAGAAATATACATTTTGTTTTTTTTCAAGAATATTATAATGCTTTCATTAGAACATTATAGTAACTCATAAGGGTTCCATGGTGGTGCCCACAATCATACATCTCCATAATATAAACAACAAGACATTTGTTTTTATAACAACTAAGTTTTACAAGTCTGGGGTCATTGGATACGTACAATGGTTTTTCAATCTCTATTGACGCCTCTGTAGCCATCCGCCGGCGACCTGCGTTCCGGTGGCGTATTTGGATCTGTGTCCGATATACTGTTTTTGGCCCCTTTGTTGTGGGTCTAGTTGTAAGAATATTGCCTTAATATAATATATGCAGTTGTTGTAAAAAAAAATCTCTATTGAGGCCCCAAAATAGTTTCAAAGCCATCAATTCATAAATACAAAACATGGCATGGAGCAGAACTGCAGAAAAGCGAACCTCACCTCTGGTGAAGATGTAGATGATCTTCTCCCCTGGTTGGGAGATGATGAGATCAACTATGGTTGAGGTAGTGCCACTAAGTGATTCACACCAAATTCCATACTTGTTCAAACGGCACACGGTTTGGGGAACGACGACGACACGCGGAGACTAACTAGGGTTATAGAAGGCGAACCAAAACACGGGTGGGTGCGCCTATAGTCGGGTCCAAAAAAATGGGTTGGATTAAAAACATAGAATTTTGGCTCTTCCATGTTAATATAGATTAAGAGCAAATTATTATTAGAAATTGTTGGTGATGAGATTAAAATGTTGCAAAAGCAGTTTTTTATATTATTGTTTGGTACTATATATTGAGATGCTCTTAGACCCCTTTGGGAAAAGGAGAAGAATAATAATTTTAGAGGAATTTTTAATCCTATAGGAAAAATCATAATCCCCATGAAGTTCAATTCCTTTGTATTCCAATAGGCCGATTAAAACTATAGGAATTTTGGAAGAAAACTAGTATGAGTATGAGGTTAGATCTCATGGAAACTTCTCTTTCTCTATCCAATCGTACTAAACAACCATTCGTAAACAAACAAAACAGCCATGTATTTCAACGAGATAAACAGAGTACCCACCATGTAGTATTTAAATGTCCGTGTATTATCCAAATTGTTTTGAATATGTAGTTTTTAACAATATTTCTTATAGTTTGTACCTATAAATTTTGAGTTATCATGCATGCTCCATAGTCTTAGCTGATTATGATGCATGCATGCTTAGAAACTGAAGGTGAAAAGGCAACTATAACAAGGAGAGTCTGATGTCTTGCACTCTGTTATCTCGTATTACCGGGAAAATCATGATTTACGTAGAGGCGGCGGCTGCAAGTGCAAAGCAGACCTCGTCTACAGTAGAAGTTTAATTAGAGACCACTGTTGTTTATTCTGCGGATTATGCGTGGATTTGGAAACAGTCACAATTTATGACTGCTTACACAGTCAAAATGATTAGCTGTCAATCTCTATCTCTACTACATATAATGCATCAAAACAAACTTCCCTAAAGCCACACAAAAGAAAAGTGTCCCCCACGTCATTATCTCTCCCGATCTTCTTTAAGTGCACCCAACAAAATCTCTACTACATATAATTTTTTTTTGAAAGCTAATTCGGGGGAGAGCTTCCCCACCTACTGCGTTTCAAAAAGTCCACGTTTTGTGGGAAGCGGAAGAAACCCGTCCGGTTAATCCCGGAAAACCGGACTAAAACCATACACCACCACACAAAAACACAAAAAGACAAAAGAAAATTACAAAGCCGATACACATGAACTCTTCAACGATACCTCCGGGGAGGTGGATGACGTGGATAGCGCCACCATCGTCGGCCCTAGCAAACAAGCTTGGCAAGGCTTTCGCCTCGAGTTTTTGTGCTACGGGGTTGAGCGGAGTGGTCGTTGCGGGAGCGGCACAGGAGGTTCTTCAATGACGCCTTCGGAAGGGGTTTCCGCCACCGGCCCGGAGAATTCGGGCAAAGCTTTCGCCTAGAACCCGAGGTAGAGGCCACACCGAGTTGGCTCGCCGCCGCGACGACGGAGGGTGCGCCGCCGACTGAGCCGCCGGCCGCCGCCACACGCCGCGTAGCCACGCGGACTCGCCCGCGGCGACGGAGGCGCGCGACCGACAGCGCCGGCCGCCGCCACACGCCGCGGAGCCGCGCGGACTTCGCCCGCGACGACGGGAGGCGCGCGCAAGCCGGCGCCGCCACCGCGCCGCGTTACCCGTCGCGGACATTCCGTCGAACACCGGGCGTCAAAGCACAAGCGACGCACCATGGTGACAAAAGAACTCGTACCTCAAAGCGCCTGTACCGACGGCTCGGCGAGCGGGAAGGGCCGTGGACGAGACGAGCTTCGCCTCCGTTGACCCACCGCCAGGGCGGGCAACACCCATCGCCGACGCCGACCGAAGCCATGGGTGGCCGGATGCGTGCTCGGGGCGCCGGAGGCCTCGCCGCCGCCGTCGGCACGCCCGGCCGTCGACCACCAACGATTGGGGGAGGTGGAAGCACCATGGGCCGCCGCCGCAAGAAGGTGGCGACCACGCCCGCCAGGGGAGGAAGCCCGACGGGGCTCGATTTGGCGGCGGGGGGCGGGGGAGAAGGGCGCCGATGCGGATCCGGTGGCGGGGATGCGGATCCGCCGAGGTAGGGTGGAGCCGCCACGCCGGCCGCGGGAGACCGCCGGTGACGGGGAGGAAGTGAGCAGGACGACGAGCTGCCTTCCCGCACCCGGGGGAGCTCGGCTGCCCCGGGCGAAGGGCCTCGCCGCCGCCGTCCTAGGGACCAGCGCGGGCCTCCCGGCGGTTCCCTGGCGGCGGCCAAGGTCGGCGGGGGGGAGGCGGGGTTGAGCGGCGGCTAGGGTTTTCGCCGGCCCGTGCGGGAGGGCGACCCCGGCGCAGCTCAAGGCTCAATGTCTACTACATATAATGCATCAAAACAAACTTCCCTAAAGCCACACAACAAAGTGTCCCCCACAGTCATTATCTCTCCTGATCTTCTTTAAGTGCACCCAACAAAATGTACCTCAAACCTACTCAATTATTCAAATGAATGGTCCAGATTTACTGTCACGCCCCACTTTTAATGGGTCGTTAACCTCTCGTATTTGCGCCAGGATCACGCACAAATACGGTCATTAGTGTTAGATAATGGTATGCAGATATAATAGAAATCCGAGCTTTAATGATTTAGGATTAGAAAGTCTTACAGTGGCGAATGTTTTATCAGAGTTAGCCAACCGAAAGCGGTGGATTAACCATGACTGTGGCCTCATATTCCACAGGCATCTTGAGCACGGACGGAAACCCTTGGCAACTACATCTTCTTCCTAGTAAACGCCTCACGAACTCCTATGAACGTTGATCGTCTACCTTGACAACAATCTTACCTTTGGATGTGCCGATATATCGTAAAAAGCAGAGGGGTGAGTACAAAGGTACTCAAAGAAGTCCAAACCAGGGGTGGTTTGGTAAATTTTAGGGTTTGGGCCCTAGCAGAGTCTCTAAAACTGCTCTCACTAGTTCCCGGGGTTATCTCATCTTACCATCACCTTCACATATCACAAAAGGTTAGTTAAAGCTAATCATAGATGTTCTTTCCTAGCATTCGCCCATTCCAAGGGCGTGGCTATTCGAATAGATTCAATAAACTCTGCAGAGGTTGTACAATTTCCCCACACGATAGGCACGCAGTCTTCCCCATCCGGGTTGGTTCCAACAGCCCAACGAGATCCGTGCCAGCTTGAGTGCTACTCTAGGTATGTTGGTATAATCTTCACCACGACTTCTCGGGGTTGGAAGGACAACACGCCGCCACAAGGATGACGCATCACCCTAGACAATATGGTGATACCAAATCACCAGCGGCTTTACGGTAATACCTAATTACCCAACCTATACTCAACACCACTCTCAATTTCAAATCATCAATATGTGCCTCTAGCACCTTTGCGCCCATCTGCGCCCAAACACTTACGTGGAAGACCCGCATCCACGCCAACCGGGACCATGGGGCCACTCTCCCCATGTCGCTCCTAATAGATCGTTTGCCCCTTTCCGGCCACCTTGGATCCCAATTATACCTCAACCCAACGGGGTGTGAATCAAGCCGTCCCATAAACGACGTGTGGGTCATACGAAATATCGCACTAGGTAGAAGGTCTATGAACCGGTCCTTAGGGAGGCGAGCATCTCTCCGCGGGATTCATCCCCCGTTGTGATTAGTCCACCTCCATGTAGACAATCACCACTCACCTTTTTGTTGGAGGGTTCACATTCTTACTTAAGTTACATCGATCTTACTTAATCATCTTATATCATCATTCATCATTATATTAAGGTCATAATTAGGGGGTAAGGACTTGCCCGGGATGTTCTTACGGATCGGCAGATCGGCGTCGAACGTCTCTAACGCATCTCGGGAGAAACCTCTAATCCGATCGTCGAAACTACCTTGCGTCGGACGATAAAACCTAGCTTGAACTATGGCACACAAAACAAGCATAGAACATTATGGTGGTAATAGGTTAGTTGCATAGATCTAGAATTTAGATAAATTATGGAAGTCGTTTCACGCGAAACGGAGTTAAAATGCATGAGTTATGGATTTTACAATATTAATCCCTAATTTATTAATTAGGGTAATATTATAATATAATTTTATCATGTAATAAATTTGGATCTAATTACATGATAAAATTCCATAAATTAAATAATGAATTTACAAATTTTTTTCGAGTTTTTCCGATATGGGAAATGGGATTTCTAGCTTCACTTGTACACACTAACCGTGTACTTAGCAATTTCCCCGTGTACCCGAGCTGTATAGATGCGTTGTATACATGACCCGGTGGGGCCCTTTTTGTGCCACGTGGGTGCCTACGTGGCACTATCGGCCGGGGTCCGGCCGGCGGCACTTTCGTGGATCGCCGTTAACGGCGATGCCACGCTCGGTACCCCACCGGGCGTAGTGACGGCGTGGAACGGCGTCCGTCGGGGCGACGGTGGCGTCCGGTGGTCCCCGTCCGCCGCATCCCGTGGGCGGCGCGTTGCCGGAATCCCACCGAACCGGCCGTCCTTGGCTCGTTGCTCGCCGGGAGGGTCTTATGAGGATCCTCGTCACCCCTGTTCTAACGGGCGGCAACCGGGCGGAGGAGGCGAGCTCTCCCCATGGCGGCGATGGAGGCGGGCGGTGCTCGGCGGCGGCAACATTCTTGGAGGCGGGCTTCACAAAGACAATCGGAGGGAAATCGTAAGGAAAAAGGAAGAGGGGAGGTTGGGAAAACATACCGGTCCACCAATTGTGACTCGCAGCAACCACGACGGCGGTGAAACTCGACCTCCCGTCGGCGGCGGCGGAAATCCGATTTGGGGGCAATCGGAAAAGAGCGAGGAGGAGGTGGAGAGGGGAGGAACCAATGGGAGCACCTTGCGTTCCCGATCGTGGCGGACCTCTAGGGTGGAGGGGCGAGTCCGATTGGGCTCTGGTCGGGCCTATTTATAGGTCGGTGCTCGCGGCGGTGATGCCCTGCGAGATCTTTTTTCCGACATCCCCGCCTCGGGCACGGCGACTCAGCGATCATTATGAGCGGCGCCGCGCGCCGGCTCCTCGGTGAACTAGTCCATCGCCGGGGTCTCGAAACACGGGTGCGTTTGTTTCGCCACGACGGCGGGGCGCTAAGCGGCACGGCGCTCGCCGGCGCCCGGCTGGACACGCTCGCCTCACGTGTTCATGGCCCTATCCGGATGGCTCGTCCGGGTTAATGCCTTAGCCGTGGTCCGGTCTTCGCCACCGACTCCGACGGAAATGTGCTTCACGGTGAGACGCCCGGCCGAGATGTCACATTGCCGGCGCGCCGAGCTTGGTCCGTGGCGCGCCGTGGGGGATTGAAGTCCGCCATCGTGGCGCTTGGACTCCGACTAATGTCCGGCCGGACCTTGGTGGCATCGCGCGTGCCGCGTGGGCGTTTCGTCTAGGACCGCCGGCGGTGTCTTTGGCAAGCTTGTCGATCTACCACGATGGCGGCAAGGTCCCGGCGACCCTATTATTGGCGTTGACGCCGGGCGCCGTGTCCGTGGCATCGCCCGGACGGCATCGCCGGAGTTAATGCCTACGCTGTGGCTCGGTCGTCGTCGTCGGCTCCGGCTGACGAGTGGCATGCGCCGGCGACGCCAGGCATCTACGCCGGCCGCTGTGCTCGTGGACGGAGCGGTTGGCCCTCGTGCGAGTGCATCGGGAGGATGGACGTGGCGACGCGGAGGTCGTGGCTCGAGTCTCCATGAACCCTAGCCGGTTCCAGCCGCCGGCGCTGTCCAAGGCCCGGCAGGGCGGGGCCCTGCGTCGCGCCAAACGTCAAAACAACGGACGGGGAGGAACGGGGCCGGCTCGACTATACTCGGCGTCTTTGGTGGAAAGAAGGAGATGAGGGCGTTTGTCTTTGGGCCGAATTGAGCCCACGAGCTCTCTTTCCCTTCCTCTTTTCTTTTTCCTATTTTTTCCTCTTCTTCTATCTCATGTATACTTGATATATTTCTCTCCATTACTTTTAGGCAAGTGAGTATATGTTCTTAGGACCCTTAATTGAGTACTAAAAATGTATACCCTTATGTGGAGAAATATATCATAGCATACAGTTTTATAATTCCCTTTTAATCTCTACCTTCATGTATACCTCTATGTAATTGTATGTGTGTGTCTTTCATCCATTTATTCAAGCATATATATTCTTAGAATTTATTGTTAAGCATTTATATATATATCCTTGCTTGGAGGGTCACACACATACATACATATATTGGTATACATGCCCTCATTAATTTCCCTTTTTATTTCCTAGGGCTTACACATGGATCAAGTGTATATATATATTCCATGGACACCTTTATATGCTAGGAAGATACATACACCCCTCACATATGCCTTCTAAGGTTTGTGGATTATTTCCCAGAAATATGTAAATCATGCTCATGCATAACTATACTTCCATAATTAAAGTCTAGATCAAGAATACATACCTTGGCCACCATAAGCTCGACAAGCAACAAACAAGAGGGAGTCTAATTTCTATTTGGTGGATTTTTATGCAAGGTTTTTTTAAAACAGGGGGTTTGGTTTTTGCGGAAAGTAGATCAAGTTTTAGTTTATTTCAAAAAGTTCAAATTTTTAGTGAATTTTAAAATGATGCAAAACACGGGTGTTACATTTACCCTCGTCCCTTCTTTCTCTCACTAATAATGCTGGGATGAACGCTCATCTACCACCATCGTCATCAGGCGCGATACGCGAGTGACCTCCGTCTCTGCCCGCGCGGCCGCGCTGCACACTTCCCCACGCGACGCTTCGCCTGCATCCCCACGCGAGCCGCTTCGCCTGGATCCGCACGCGAGCCTCTTCGCCTCCATCCCCACGCGACGCGAGCCCGCGCTGCCTCCATCGCCACGCGCCGCGAGCCCGCGCTGCCTCCATCGCCACGCGCCGCGAGCCCACGCTGCCGCCTGGACGCACGGGAAGCAGCTCCACCGGCGGCGCTGAGGCCGGCGCTTCGCCTCCATCGCCCGCGTGGCCGTCTGGACGCCGGGACGCTGAGGTCGCGTGCTGGGGAAGCAGCTCCCGGCGGCGCTAAGGCCGGCGCTGAGGCCGCCTGGACCTCACGCGGCCGCTGCCGCCGCCTGCAGTTCCACCGGCGGCGCGTGTGGCTGCCATTGGCCGTCCTGTCCCATACCTTGGTCAACATCCACACCCACAACGTGAATCGAGCCCTGCCCTTTCTACACTGCCGCACACTGCTGAGGTCGCGCGCAAGAGGCCGGCGCTGAGGCCGCCTGGACCACACGCGGCCGCCGCCGCCTGCAGTTCCACCGGCGGCGCTGAGGACGCGATTCTGTCGGACGGCGGACGCGGCAGCTAGGACTCCGGAACGCTTGGCAGCTGGGACGCCGGGACGCTAGGCAGCTGGTCACACCAGCAATCCATTCTCAGATCATGAGTTTCCAGTTCTATTATTGGGGGAAAAAATCATGTGGTTGCGGTTGATTCCTTCCGAATCCCAGATCATCAACGGCGTGTTCTGGTGCTATGCAGTGGTGTTCTGGTGCTATGCAGTGGTGTTCTCTGTCTTCGTCGACGTGCTAGAGACCGAGTGGACTTCAGTCATCAAGCTTGGGAAGGTTTGCTCTATCTCTGCTCACCGTTTTGCTTCTCTTGGTTACTTTGGATAATACATTTTTGGCTTGCTTAATGATGTTCCTGTTACTTTTGCCATCAGATATTTGTGTATTTGCCGGCAAGAGGAATGCTACAAATCTTGTGAGTATTTCAGCCTTTTTTTATATTTTTGGATGGATGACCTGGCCATGTTTCTCTGCTTTCACAAGATTCAGAGCTCAGTCTATTTGAGTATATATTTATTAGAATTAGAATACAGCATTCAGAGCTCAATCTATTTGAGTATATATTTATTAGAATTAGAATACAGCTCAGGGAAAGTTTGATATGATATGCCCACAATCTCTGCAGTTTGATAAAGTTCACAGATTGTTTTGGACCCTAAGCCAAACAATTAAGCTTCCTTTTGGGACAACTATTTAGTCCGGTGAGAATTTTTTTTGAGGTGACATTGTGTCTTTACAAGATTCTGCATGGAAGATAAGGAAGGCCTGGGTACAGAAGACGGATGAAGAGGTGGCGCCGGCCCCGCACACCTTGCCCGGGAATAAGATGACGGGGGCAGAGGAGGCCGCGGCAGTACAGAAGGAACAGAAAGGTTAGTACAAGGTTCACGCTTCCCCTATTTAACTTGTATATTGATTGATTTATGTGCTGATTTCCTATAGTTTGAAAGGTCAATTTGGCTAATGTTGGCCAACAACCCTCAGGCTATTTTCTGAATACACAACTGATTCTTTCGATGCGGCCATTGAGTTTGCCGTAGTTTCAATTTCAGATAAGAGGTGTCATTATTCTGAAGAGCATTTAGTAGTAGTTGCAGTGGAGGAAGAGATCATAAAGCTGCCATGCACAGTTCAGGAAGCTGCTCTCCATAGATGACATCGAGGATTTTCATAAAGAGGCATGCACTAAACTACAGGAGTTACTCTATTCTATCTATAGATGTGAGACTTACATAGAGTGATGCTTAGGTTCTTTTTTTTTTCCTTTTGTTTTGTTTTTGCAGGCTGGTAATGTACGTTGATGGTGACTCCCCAAAGTTCTTTGATGTGGTACTATATATGACTCAATTCTTATTTTTTTTTGGTGTTCTCTCTTTCATTTGAACTGAGAATTGTCGGTTTATATTATGTGGTTCCTCTTTTTTTTTTATAGGACAAGAATTTCCTTTTTTTTTTTTTTGTACAGCTTATTCCACCATTTAGTTTCAGAAAAAAAAAAAAAAAAACAACTTTCCTCCTGAATGTGCATGCATGCAGTGTGTACCTGCACATATGCTGTTGGATTGGTTGCATGTATGAATAGCTTTGCCTTATTTTATTTTTTTCTTTTTGGTAACTGATGCTGTCTGGAACAAATATGCTCTTTGCAGGTTAATCCCCATTTCTAAGCATTCAGATGGATAACATTTCTGCTGACCTGGGAATACGACTTTGCCTATACCATTCACATTTAGGACACTATTAAGCGATCCTGATGGCCCCCAGTTGATGCAACAAGGCAGACTCTGAAATTCAGTTTAGCTGTAACTAGACGTGGGCCAATCTCTACCCTATAATCCACATCAATTCATGTCCTCAGTTTTATGCTAATTAGTCCCTTATTTTCTGGATGATGTGGATGTTTTTCTTTTTGTCACAGTATCTTCTTTAATTGGGTTCAGTTATGACGTAGATTACAGTTCTGAATGCATTGGAAATTATTCAGTTATGAGGTGGAATGCTCCCACAAGGTAAAGCATTCCCAATCTGATATCTGCTCAGTTCAGAACTATGGACATATATTTGCCAAAGCACAATTAGCTAAGTATTTAAAATTTGAGAGAATTAAGTTTAGATTTAATATGAACCGTAGCGTTAGCTAATCCTTATTTATCTGTCGTGCAGATTTTACGGATACAGCAATTTGTAGGAGATGAGAAGCAACGGCATGGAAGTTGAGGCGGCAGACTAATTCAACTTTTACTGATATGGCAGTGCAGCTAGATCTCAGCGGAGAGTTCCAAAATGGAGTGGTATGATCCGAACACTTGATATAACGTTCAGCTTAAAAATTTGCATTTGGTTAAACTCTGAAAATAGTTTGCACTGAAGCTCAAATATCTGTACTATGGAGGTGGGTATGGTTTATTTTGTAGAGAAAGCATGAAGCGACTTCAAAAAATCTACTTGCTTATCTTTTTAAATCATCAATCTGGATTTTTTTGCAGATACAAAAGCGTCTCTGTCTACTACATAAAGGGTCCTGGAGTTCCTCTTCCAACTAGAGGAAGAAGAGGTTGAGACTTGGGAAGATCCTGGTATGGTATGGTATTGCCATAACTGTGATCTGAATTAATGGATCGGAATGGTATTGCCATCTCATCTCATTATTCTGAACAGATTGGTTTTAAGTTTTTAGGATATTGCTCTTGCTGTCTTGGTACCTGTGGTTTGTAGCATATTAATGTATTAAATCCTCATTAGTACCTGTTTATGGATGTTTGAATTGCTGCCCTGAGGCATGTTTTTTCTTGTCTTTCAACAGATTTAAGTCAATTTCACTAAAAAGAATGATATTCTTTATTCTTTTTACATTCAGCAAGCCATGGATTGTTGCCTCTACTACCTGGTGAGTTCAGCTTTTTCTTCGTTTTCAACCATTTATACTACACTGCAAAATCAAAGTTTTTTTTCTTCATTGTCAGACCATGATTAATGAAAAGCTGAAGATTTTCATGTCCGATTTTCAATCATTCTAAATTTCAGTTGTGAACCTGATCAGTTATAATTGTTTGCAATTCTTCAAGTGCCATGTTGTACTGACATATCGGCTTTTCTTACTTCAGCTTTAATTTCAATTACTAATATTTGATCTCTTAAAATTTCAGCGTCCCCCATTAAGCAAGTGGAAAGAGGAAAGGAGTACATAGAATCACAAAGTTGCACTAGAAAAAAGAACCACAAAAAGGATATATACATTGATTTTTTTTTAGGAGTAATACAAGATGTCTAGGAAATGAACCATGTACTCGATATATTGATTTTGAGCTTGAGGACAATGGTGGATTATGTCTTCCGTTGCATGTATGCATGTGTGTAGCCAGCTTATCACTTTTGTTTGTCCAAATGAAAAAAAAAAAAGAAGAGAACAAAGTTGTATTGGTTATTGGCTTATTACGTGCTATTCTTCCTACTATATGATGCCAAACATGTGAAAAAAAATATATATTTTCTTATCAAGTGTGGATCTTGTTGATCGGCGAACAGATATCAGATTGGTTGGCAAATAAATATATTCTTATAATATATTTTATTTGATTTGTCCCGTAGCGTTAGCACGGCGACTATACTAGTATACAAGTAGTAGGAGAATGATTGCGCTTTACAAACAGCTTTTGACTAATACTAATGTCCAGGTGTTTTTGAACGAACCAGACGCTTTCAAACTCCTTTTCGTGCGGAATGACTTTCAAACATTCTGGTTTGCTTACATACATAGCTTGATTAATCTAAAAACTTTTACTGCATTCTATGCCCCGCGCGCGCCATGTCCACGTAGGCACGTACGTCCCACGCTCTGTTCATCCACGGGTTTTTGTTGGCACGCTACTACAGGTTGCTGCGTTGCTCTCGTCTGTCGTACGTGGGCCTCGATGGTTAAGTTCCATATGCATGCGGCGGCCACAATCGCCGCCGGCCGGCCGACCCGCGCGTCAACGAGGCAGGAGGTCGTTGATCTCGACGTCTCGAGCTAATTTTTATAGTTTTGGGGTGCTTTCCATGGATTTTGGCCATGATTGTTTGTCACTATCAAATCTCGTCGCCTCCGTCTGTTTTGTTTGGGATCACGTTGCATTCCCACCGAGTTCTAAAACAGCTAGCGGGGATCGGTCAACTCTTCTCCTCATAGCCGCCACCGGAGCGGAGCAGGCCTTTCTGAAGCGCACAAGACGACGACCGCCTGACCCGCCTCGGTGAAGTGAGCTCTGATGCACCATGTGCGGCCGGCGTGACGTCATGACGCGAGCACAGAATGTACTGTACTTTTTTTTTAGAAAAAAGAAACACGCGCCTCTATTCTTTTTCCAAAGGGGTGAGGAAAGCGTGATCGGTGACCGTGCAACAGAAATTAATTCTGCGTTGACGTTTTAGCTTAAAACAAATACTGTAAGTATATTGTTGTAGAAACAAAAAGAAAAGGCAATTATTGTAGCGTAGTGCCTGCTACTAGTGTTTTAATACTATTTTTTTTTTTTGATAAAAACAAGAAGGGTGCGATCCCCTACTGTGCCTTTATTGCAAATGAAAAAACAAAGTTCTTTACAACCAACCTCACGAAACAAAAAAGGTTACAAAGAAAATAAGAAGAATTATACATAAGCTTCTAGCCATAACTTGATTTGTGGATGGTAAGATGCTTTTGCTCTTAGAATAAACAAGGCAAATTCTTTCTTGAAGATTGACTTGCAATGCTGCAGGTAGAAGGGATTCCTCTGAAGATAAGGTCATTTCGACAAGACCAAATGGACCAGCACATGGTTATGATAACCTCCACGAAAAAAAGGCAAATGAAGTTGCAGCTTAAGGATATCCATGATGTCAGTGACTGGCAGATTATCTGGGATTTGCAGACTCAAGGTGTTCCAGCAAGCTTTAGCAAATGGGCAACTGAAGAAAAGATGGCTCAAAGTCTCAATAGTGCAGCAAGTACACAGGACGCAATCATAGCTCGACAAATACATATTCTTTCTTTGCAAAAGGTCTCTTGTGCTGAGCCTGTCTTTAAGAAGCAACCAGAAGAAGAATTTCCTTTTGTTTTGGCTCGAATTCTTCCATAGCCATTTATTAACTCTGTGGACATTTGCATGGCCCATTAGAGATTTGTAAGCTTTGCTGCAAGTGAAATCAGAGGACCCCCAAATATAACTCCATTTGTCAGGATTGTCCTGAAGTTGGATTTGCTGAATGAGGGTGTGAATTTGCTGATACTCTTCATAGGCCTCATTGGAGAGGGGAAGGTGAAACAGATCTAGATCATTAACTTCTGATGCCACTTGTTTAACTAACAAAAAGGAGTTCTTGCAGAAGGAGAATAAATGCGGATAAGCTTGGTGTAAAACATGGCCATTCCAAAGATCCAACCAGAAATAGCAGGTAGTGCCATCATTTAGTGTTGCCATTGATAGACCTTTAAATTTATCCAGAAGCTTCAAGATATCTTCCCACCAGAATGAACCTCTGAAGTTTGAAGTCAGCCTTGGCAATTTGCCATCAGAATAAGGCAATTTGCCATCAGAATAATATACCCATTAGTGCCCATTTGGCAGTTTGAAGCTTTAATACTATTTTGGCCAAGTAGTCGTAACTTTATTATTTACCGATCAGTACGGCAATGCTGCTGCACCTCTTGGTTCCTGGCACAGTTCAATCTGTTTTGCTTGTTAACTATCTAACTCGAGGACAATTGTGTGCGTCGTGGACAATTGTGTATTGTTCTAAAAAAATATCAATAGTTTACTTATATTTTGGTACAAGTTTAAAATGAATATAGAATCACATTCTTTTTGTCAATTGAGACATATTATCGTCTTGGCAGTAAGATTTTTTTTTTGTTGGGGCCAACTACTAGTCCTATATCTCAAAATCAGACGTTTATAATAGTAGGCTCTTGCGCACGCATCAAATTAGAGACACGTGGAGCCCAATCTCTGCTTGAACAAGCGACAAGAGAAGGAATTCCATGGCCACCTGCAGCTGAAACGCAGGATATACCACCGTTTCCTACGACCCCATCGATCAGTCGCTTATTTATACCTTCTCGAACCAATCAATCACCTGCTCCTTCCAGTTCCAGCCGTTCCAGGGTACGATACGCCTCCCCCACAGTCCACACTGCCCAGTTCACCCATTAGTGCCATCGTCAGTACCAACTACCGCGCCGTGCCGTGCCGTGCCGCGCGCCGCCTCAACGGCGGCGGTGCCTTTTCCCCCTCATCTCATCTCCTACCCGTGCCGTGCGTGCACTCATCGGCGTTGGCCATGCACCATCGCATGGGCGGCTTCCTGCTCTCGCCGGCTTTAGTAGCCTTGGTAATAGTTGCGTCCGCGTGGGCCCCGGTCACCTTCGGCGACCCGCAGGCCACGCTGCTCAACCTGGGGTGCAGCCAGTACAACGCCACGCCCGCGTCCGCCTTCATCGCCGCCCTCAACTCCACATTCGCCAGCCTCCGCGCCAACCTCTCCGCCGCCGCAGACGGCGGCGGCGTTGGCGGCGGTTTCGCCACCGCCGCGGAACCGCGCGCCGCCGCCCCGGCGTTCGCGATGGCGCAGTGCCGACCCTACGTCGCGGGCCGTGACTGCGTCGCCTGCTTCGACGCGGCCGTCGCGCTCCTCCGCGCCAACTGCGGCGCCGCCGCCAACGGCGGGCGCGCCATCCTCGACGGCTGCATGCTCCGGTACGAGAGCGCGGCCTTCTTCGACCAGTCCACGCTCCCGGGCAACACGCAGGTCTGCAACGGCTCCGCCGTGGAGGCCGCCGGCTTCGCGGACGCCGCGCGGGCGCTCGTCGCCGACCTCGCCGCCGCCGTGCCTCGCGTCCCTGGGCTCGCCGCGGCGGCCGTTTCCGCAAGCGGCGGCGTGTACGCGGCGGCGCAGTGCGTCGAGACGGTCGGGGAAGCCGGTTGCGCGCAGTGCCTCAACGTGGCGGTGGCGAACATCGATGGGTGCCCACCCAACTCCGACGGCCGTGCCGTCGACGCCGGCTGCTTCATGAGATACTCTGATAGGTCTTTCTTCCCAGCCAACTCGACCGTGGACCTCGCCGTATACTTGCGCTCCGGTGAGTTCATCTCTGTTTACGTATAATGTGTTTTTGCGTGGGTTATTAACCTAGGCTTCCATGTACAGTACTAGATACTGTGTGACTAGTTTTGTTAGTGTTATACCGGGCCATGTTCCCCGATGTTTCTCACTCGCACGAGTACTAGTAGTATATATATATTATGGATTAAGCGACCAATTCCCGATGGTTTGTTGCTGATGTGCATTGTTGTTTAAAATTTGCCATTCTGACATTACCAGTTCAGCAAATCACTTCAACTAGCTCGAAGATTAAAAGTTAATCGCACTGCTTTGCTGTGGGGGTATTTCATCCCAGATAAAAAAGACACAAGCCAGCCAGATGTTTTGAGTGTGAAAATTTCTGTTCTGTTGCGTGTAAAAGAAGCAACTCTATAAATGGTCAAACAAATTCCCTTTTATCATACATGTGGGACATTTCAGTAAATCCAATGTTTCAGATGATTTTTGTTATCTTATAATTTTTCAGGATCCAATGTTTCAGATGGTTTTGGTGTCCTGTAATTTTTCAGCAAGTTAGGATCAGTTTATGGGCTTCAGGGATTGGTCTTGCTAGAAACTAGCTTGTAATCGACGTTTTTTTAAAACATAATTTGTTTAAATAGAAAGTTTCAAAAAGAAAAAAAGTAACAAGCTCCTCAAATAGAACCAATGAAATATTATGTCTCCAGTCAAAGTTTTTTCAGTTTAGAGTTCTTCAATGCATGATTGCTTGCAGGGAAATCGAGCCAAAAAGGAGCGATCATAGGAGGCATTATGGGAGGTGTAGCATGCCTGTTTCTTGTTGGCCTGTTGACTTTCTTGTTGGTACGGCGTTCTAGAAAGAAAAAGGCCTCGTAGAGGTAAATTTTAATGTTGTGAAGTCTAGCATTCATCAGACTTGTAGTGTTTCTCCCTGACATAAAACTTTTGTCCACTTATGTTTGCTGACTTGGAGTCTTCAGTACTTTTGTGCTTTATTTGTTTTAGCCTGAGGAATGTCTTACACTTTACTGTATATGGCTATTGTAGAACAGCAGTAAAGTAAAATCCAATTTGATATGATCTAGGTAACTATTGAGTTTATCCATTTTTGCTCACAACAGCATGGCAACTTGCAATTTTCTTAGCCAATTTGATACATGATCTAGGTAACTATTGAGTTTGTCTCAAATGTCAAGTTTATCCAAGATCCATTTATATCTGTTTTATATGCAAAATGTATAATCAAGTCCGTTTTTAAAAATAAAAAAATAGTTCCATCTCTGTATTCTGTAATTACATTGGTTTGCAGAAAGTCAATTGGAAAAACTGATGAAACACTATATTGTTTCTGCATTTCCATGTCTGAATGTATTATCCTTTTAGGAGATATACTTGGCGCAACAGAATTACAAGGTCCAACAAGTTTCTACTATCATGATCTTAAGGCTGCAACCAATAATTTCAATGAGAAAAGTAAACTTGGTGAAGGTGGTTTTGGAGATGTATATAAGGTATGCTGATCATCTAATTTTCGTCTATCGAAACTTGCTGATTGTATGCAGCTTCAGCGAACTAGAAAACTTATAATTAAGAAAAAATTAGAAGCAGTTCTTTTCATTTCTGACAGGGTTTGCTGAAAAATGGGAAAACAGTTGCAGTAAAAAGGTTAATAGTAATGGAAACTAGCCGAGTCAAAGCTGATTTTGAAAGTGAAGTGAGGTTGATCAGCAATGTTCATCATCGGAATCTTGTCCGTCTTCTTGGTTGTTCTCAGAAGGGCTCCGAGTTCTTACTTGTCTATGAATACATGGCAAATGGCAGCCTGGACAAGTTCCTCTTTGGTATGTTACTCGAATCTATGATTAGACGATGCTTGATACTTTATTTTCTTTGGTTCCAGAGCACTTTATGACATGTTGAGAAAAACATTTTATTGATACGCCTATTAGTGCACATTTGCTTGAGCTAAATGGGCCCTTTTCTTTTATCTGAATACCACATCCACACCTATAACCAGACTAAATCCACTCCAATTGTTTTGTATTTGAGAGGATAATTGCTCTGTATTGGCTAACATAACATTTCTGACATGCACTATGTGCAACGGTCTCATTTTGGCATCATAGGTGATAGACGTGGAACCCTCAATTGGAGGCAGAGATTTAACATTATTGTTGGCATGGCTCGTGGTCTTGCATACCTTCATCAAGAGTTTCACGTCTGTATCATACACCGTGATATTAAATCTGGCAATGTTCTTCTTGATGATGACTTTCAGCCTAAAATTGCTGATTTTGGTTTGGCAAGACTTCTACCTGATGATCACAGTCATTTGAGTACAAAATTTGCAGGAACATTGTAAGTTTAAATATGTAAATATGGCATGTAGTAATATGCACTTGACTTATTTTTTCAATTACATTTTTTTTTTTGATCAGGGGCTACACTGCTCCAGAGTATGCAATTCATGGCCAACTATCAGAGAAGGTTGACACATACAGCTTTGGTGTTGTCGTCTTGGAAATATTAAGTGGTCGGAAGAGCAATGATACAAGGCTTGAGCCTGAAACACAGTACCTGCTTGAATGGGTATCATATTTTGCTGGCATATCTCATTTTTTTCATGCATGGTTTTATATCTGTATTTTAATTTCATACGAACTGAGTGAGATGAACACTCCACTCCTATTTTCACTATATGCTTCTGAAGGTTTAACAAGCAATTACGAAGTGTTTTCTTATTAGTTTTCATCAGGATTTAGCTTGGATACTTTGACCAGTTCCCTTTTTTTTATCTTTGACATAAAAACAAAAACCATTTGCAGTGCTACTCATGTTCCACAGAGGCACAGACATATCGAATGTAACTAATATTTTGTTATCTATGAACACATGTGGTGCCTAGATCCCTTTTTGATCAGCCCCTATTTTGTTCTCTATGAACACAGGCCTGGAAGCTATATGAAAGTGACAACTTAATGGCCTTGCTGGATGAGTCACTAGATCCTGAAGAATACAGACCGGATGAGGTAAAAGGATAATGGAGATAGCCCTTCTCTGCACTCAATCAGCTGTTGCTGCAAGGCCAATGATGTCAGAAGTGGTTGTGTTGTTGTTGACAAAAAATGACCCAGAGATCCAACCCACGAGGCCCACTTTTATTGATGCAACAAGTAGAGTGCGAGGCTTAAACATCCTCCTCCAGTTCATCTTCTGCCTCGAAGGCGACAATATCAGTTTCTCAGTTTTCAGCGAGGTAAAAAGCATTGTATACGACTTTCCTTCTCTTTTTCTGTAGTAATAACATTTGTAATCAGTATATATATGTACATATACGATATATCTATATAGCAGGGAGTGACTGGTTACTTGTCAGCATATACGACAGCAGTGTAAATCATTTGAAATTCCCCTTTTGTTCTTGTACTATGTAACTATCAATATGCATATGTGGTTCACATGCATGTGTTATATATGTGCTTTCTATACATGGCATTGTCTATCTGAGAGAATTTTGTGTCTCCCACGTTGTATGCGTGTTGCATTGCAGTTACTGTATTTAAATTTCTAGCAAGAACTAAACAGTGCAGTAGGGATCAGCATCTGATCCCTCCTGTTCCCTAAAAAAATAGCAAAGTGCATTAACTGTTTGCTAAGCTACCATAGACCAGCTGATTTCTGAGTTGTAGTTGATACAGTGAACAGCCTTATCATTTAGTTCTAGTAGCTGTTTAACTAGTTTAAAAACAATGAGCAGCTTGAGATTCCAAGAACTGGAACTTATGCACCTGGAAGAAATCCTCATTTGGAAAAGCTAACAGAGCGAAAGGGCCTCTAGGTGAGTTGGTTAGGTGGCTTGAGTAGCACTCCTCAGGTCCTGGGTTTGACTCCCCGTGGGAGCGAAGGATGGGGTTAAAACATATCTCCTCGTCTGTCCCATGCCAAAGCACAGGTCTAAGGCCCGGCCCCACATGGGATACTCACATGGGATATGCCACTGTGTACGGGTGGGGAAGAGGTTCGGGTTTTACTCAACCTACGTGAGAAGATCTTCTTAGTGCAATGCCTGGGGAGTGTCTTTCCCCAGCAGGGCAGCAGGTTGATTTTTTTAATAAAAGCTAACAGACATGCTATGTGGTTCCACAAGAACTGTGAGTGCCTCTTGGTATGAAACTATGAATCACGCTTTGTAATATTCAGGATTTGTCAGAATGCTGCAAATGCTGTGATCCGATTGTTGAATTTCTCAAAAGCTGCCATAAATGTAAGCATTAACTTATTAGCATATGCAGAACTAATGCTTGTCCTTTCTATCATATATGTAGCGAGGAATAGTTGCCTTAATTTTTTTCTATGTTCAAGTGGATGACTGTTGACCCCAGAGATTTTTGTAATCTATCATTGCATATTTTATCCTAGGAAATGGTGTAACACTATGGATTATTTTACTTATCTTGTTTGCTTCTGCCGCATGAGTGTGTGCCACATAAGCTGACTTTACCAAACAACATAAAGACATTAAACTAATGTTCAACTTGTTGCAGAACATTATAATTGCTTTCACATTGCTGTTTGGTAGAGATGATTCGTTGACTGTGACTGTTTTCACTTGTAGCTTTGATATGGACAGACCGGCTCTCATACTGCTTCCCCTTCTATTGTGTAAACAAATTGCATCATAAGGCAATTTGGTCTAATGTATCATATAATCATATTCTTATTTGGGATATAGAAAAAAATAACATATTTGGCATCTCCTACTGAACATTATATAAAAATAGGATACTGCAACTTGCTCCTGTATGCCCAATCTATCATATAATCACACTGCTTGACAGCTTCTTTTTTATTCTAATTCTGTACTAGGTTGTTGGGGGTATAAATTTTGAACATTAGAGTTAAGCCCATTCTAGTTCTGATATGTGAGTTTCAGCCTTGACAGGCTATCTTACTATCATTTAGACATTATGTTGCTGTATGCCTTTCTGTATTCTTTCTATTGGAAAACACATTGTTTATAGCGCTTCACCTTTTTGTTGCGTGCTTTTTGTATTTTTTTAAGATGATGTTTTGCACAATCTACAGCATCACTTAAATGTGTCTGTATTAAAATACATTTTCCTCCAATCAGAATAAGTACTGCTTTGATTGACAACCTCAATAACATAACTTTGACTACAACATTCTGTTCTAGAATATTAGTATAACATAATAAAATTACCAGTATAGGCATTACTTTTCAAGAAAAAATATATTCATGTGGCTGATCAAGTAAAATATCAATGGTCAAACTTAAGATAATTTGTTTGCACCTACCCTCTGTCCTGGCTATGTTTCTTTTTATGGTTACATTTCTGCATCTGGGACATGAGAACAAATCTGTGATATTTTTTTAATGTAACAAAATCTGTGATAATTGAATATGATGGAGACCATGGATGATGTAAGTGCCTCATTAATCTGAACTGCTGCACTTTGTATTGCCTTTTCTTCTAGCGTAATGGATGATATGTTTGCCCTCCTATGCATTTTTGAAAAATATGTAAATGAACCTTAAAAAGATTGTGTACCCACAGAATATCCCTATATATAGCTAAAGGCGATTTATGATTTATCATTGACTCATTAACGTTTTGAAGTATAAATAACTAAAATGCTCGCCACATATATTATATATGAAACATATTATTTTTAATCCTTTGATGTGTGGGCATTTGCTATTTGGTGAAAAAATATTTGAGCAAGGTAAAATAGGTAATTTGTATGTAAACTTTAGCAGGCAAAGTTCTGGTGCTACAATGATGCAGATTATGATAAATACAAAAGACAGGTGGAAAGCCTATCCTACTTATGTTATTGTTATGTACAGTCTGTACTCCATAGTTTTAACTCATCTTTTCTGCTTCCATTTCGCCAGCAGCTCTGACATCATTTGTAGTCAAACATACAGAACAATAGCTACTTCTTGAATAGTTCAGTAGATATATTTCAGGCAAACTTTGCTGATCCTTTTTAGTTGCCTCTGAGCTGCCCGTGTCCAGCCAGTGTCTAAACCTAGCGAAGAAAAAGCAATCCATAATTTTTTTTTTTCTAAACCAAGAGCATCTGTTTTTTTTTAAATAAGGGAAACTATAGTACCAAGTAATCTTTGAAGTCTCAGTGTTTCCTGCAATCATTAACATGACTGTTAGTTCTTGTCAAAAAAAAAAAAACATGACTGTTAGTGATAATAATATAGTAAAATGTTTATGGGTTATTAGACATGTCTACCACTATTTTTTTTTTTTCCGAACGTGCATGAGCACAGAATTCATTAAGCAGGGAGTAGAAACACAGGTCCAATACAAAATGCAGCAATAGTAATCCATTGATTACATTTTCTACTGGTATCAACAAGTTGGTCTGCTAAAGTGACGCTTGCATGCGTTAGGATTGGCCACTAGTAAAATTTTGACAGCAACCCGAAGCACAATGATCGGTACTGCTGATGCAGTGCTGATCACCTGGAACCTGTTAAGTAATGATCATATGGCTATTTTGTATAATTAATATATAATAATATTGAGATCTCACCGACCAAATTTCTTTTTGCAACTGATTTTTTCTGTCCTTTTGTTCCAATCCTGCATATGAAGATAAAATTTCAGGATCAGATTGCAGCACCTCCACATAATTGCTTATGCAAAGGAAATGTATGATTTGCCCTGTGATGTTGATACCGAATTACATAAACTGGGGCAGATTAGGACAGATTTTGATCTGACTTTTCTTTTAGTAGAAATACAGCTTGTAGAGGATGTAAACGGTACGGATGACGCAAACTATGTTGGGACAGAGGGACATAAGGCATTCATCTCTCTGCAAGGTCCATTCTTATCTTACATGCAGATCTGACAGTTTATGACAATGCAGATTTTTAGCATGTATTTTTGATCTTCTTGTCCTGATGAAGCAATGAAGCACAAAAAGAATTGCCCATTTCGATAAGTAATTTCAGGTGACTGGACTGGGGCCTGGGCACTGAGCCACCGAGTCATGCTGATGGATCTTAGTTGAGCCGCCCACTGGATAATCTATCATCCACAATATGGAACATAAACTGATGAACAGCAGGTAAACTAGACCGGTTGTAGATTTAAGGCATCATATGTTACAGTAGCTGTTAATTATTGATTAAGAAATGGTAGTTCTAATTAAAGCTAAACTTAGGGTAATGCACCTTCTCTTAGATTTCAGACTTAATTGTTGCTACTGCTTGTTGATATTTTATACTGAGATTGGATCAATGATGTTCCTACGTGCTAACAGTTCTTATATACCTTAGGATATCTGGACCTGAAGCCTTCGTATGTTCCCTTTACTTTCAGTAACCAGCTATCAGTTGCTATATATAAAATAAGATATGGCCATGATACCCTTAAAATACAACCTTCTTGTGAGTTTGTAAATCATAGGCTGGCATCAAAACTCAATCAAGTACAATGACAAGTGTACCTTGGTACGAATTAGCACAGATGTGTTTTATTATGTCAATAAAATATGGAACAGAAATAAACTATGCATTGCCTTTAACACTCATTGTTTATATATTATTTAATCTGAGAAGGTAACAACTAATCTGTTTTCTGTACTTCCTGACAAAACAAACCTTATCTTCCTTTCCTTTTTGCCCTCATAATTCCAGGATAGATAGTTAAAAACAGCTGTTCCATGTCCATCTGGAGACAATCTTTGTCTTCCCTCTGTCTCTGTACTTTTTGTACTTTATAAGAGTATCAACATATATAAGTGTGTGAACATAGCAATATGCCAATATGCTACACTCTGCAGTATTGCATTGTTGGGAACATGTGTCCTGTCAACAGCATTTTAATATGCATTATTAGCCGTGCATTATTAGCCGTGCGCCAGTGCCCCAAAGCAGGAATAGGAAAGACTGGCCTTTCAGTTTAAGAAGAGAAGCAAATACGAATAATTTAGTGAGAGAACAGCATGCAAGAAACAAGTGTGGCTCTAGTATTCTAGAAAAAGGGTGGAAACACATACAACTAAGCATGATATAAGACACCAACTAATCTAAATTAATAAATTAGAAGTTGATGAGAGGACGGGACCATCTGATGAAGTATGTGACAGCATCTGTTGTTTAATCATGCGAGTGGTGAACATGTCACCAAAAAAAAAGGTGTGCCCATTTGGAAACACTCCTGTTCTGTAATTGTTGTTCTGCTCTGCTTTCTTCCCCTCGAAACTTATACATAGTGTTGTGCTTGCTTGGAAAGGGATTTGGCCTATCCTCTGTTTGGAAATACGTTACCTATCAAGCATACCTATGGAATAAAGGGGGACTTTCCTTCCCTGATTAGATATAAAGCTTATAGCAGATGTGTTATATATCTGCAATTGTCTTTAGTAAACGCTATGTGTGCCAAAAAAATTTACTTTTTTTTCCCCTAACTGATAGTCTAACATTTGCATGCTGAGCAAACAATTCACAAGGAAAAAGTGCCTTTTCCCAACTTTATTTGCTCCTTTGTGTTCCTATTACCGAGTAGTTCTGTGATGGTCCTAACTCCTAACTTACAGATTATACTAAAACTGTGAAAATTTATGCCTAGTTTTCTGTGACATCATTGGCATATCTTTCCCGTGGAATTTGGTGGAATTTGCGTCATTCTAATGTACTGTATGATATAAGGATCTGTCCACATGCTCCGGTAAGGGAATCATTGTGCACTTGGAAATTCTGACTTCCGGTATGGAACTGTTTAGCAAACTGTTTCACATTTTCATTTCATAATTTTGTACTTTCCAGTCATATAATGTTTGTTTTTGAAGCATACTTCTTGCCTGCCCTTTTGCTTTTACCTTCAGTAAGCCCAAGTGCACATGCTTTTATTTTCACAAATAGTGTAGCAATAGTATATCGTCTGCTCCGAAGGATTATTCCTGCGTATACTACCTCAGTATTTATATACAGAACTTTCTTTGGTGTGAGAGTGTGTATTCTATTGGGTTTGGACATCCTTTTCCTTCTTGTTAATATACATGCCTCTTCTTCGTGTTCAAGAAAAAAAAAACATGCCACTGTCTCACTATCAATACATAGTACTCCATCCATTCCAAATACATATTACTCCATCCATTCCAAATTGTAAGTCGTTATGGATATAACGTATATCTAGGTTCATAGCAAAACCGTGTACCTAGAAAAGTCAAAAATGACTTACAATTTGGAATGAAGTATTTCTATGCAAATATACCACTTGCTTGGTCTTGAAATATACTTGTTAATATTATTTTTCAAAATTTTGACTCCATCTTAACATTGTCCAAAATAGCACGTGTACATTGAGGATTTGGAGTACAATAACCTGGTTAATCATTGACCACTCATTTCTTAGAGAACGAATAACTCAGTCGTTCTCCTCACTTATATACACAACCAATTGTAGAGGATGGGCATCTCCAATGGCTAACTCTAACTTCTAGGATAGCATTAGATGCCACGTGGAGAAGAAGAGGCTTAAGGAGAGAAGACCTAAGCTCTTTGCATGTCCCAACGCCTGAGACACATACCTCTATCTCTCTTGAAAAGTAGAAGAATATATCAATAAAATACCTTACTGTAGAAACTAATATTAGGGCAATGCACCGCACACCCTAAAAGGGGGTGGCCTTTCATATATATAGCCTATAAATAGCCGGATGGCTTGGAGTACAAGTAAGTACAACTAGAGTTGAGTACAACACAACAAGTCAGGCTATACATATCTAATATATCTATGTATATCTCTAATACCCGCCCCTCAGTCTTAGCGGGAGAGTCTAGGACGCAAAGACCGACCTAAAATCAGTAAAAGCTGTACAGGTAAGCCTTTGGTCATGATATCCGCGAACCGGTGTGTCGAAGGACATGGAGAACTCGGACCTCCCCAAGGCAACCTTGTCGCGACAAAATGGATGTCAATTTCAATGTGCTTCGTACGCCGATGCCGAACAGGGTTCCCAAATCATAAATCAAGGCCGACATTGTCACAAGAAACAATCGCCGCCGAAGATAGTGGAGTACGAAGCTCCCGAGCAATTGTCGGGGCCGCCAAAGATTCAAGAACAAAGATGGGCAAAACACCGCAGATTCCGCCGCCGAGCGAGAGATGTGGTCTGCCGTTTGAGGACCAAGACACCAAATTGTCGCCTGGATAGACACAAGAACCGGTCGAACGCCGAGTCGGACAGGCCCGCCCGGCCAAGATCCGAGTAGGCGGCAAGTGAGATCGTTGACCGGACAAGCACCGGGTGAAGGCCGCCAGACAATGTACCCTTGACATATCGAAGAATCCGTTTGAGCAAGGCGAGATGAGGCTCCCGCGGATCATGCATAAACGTATTGCACTTTGCCATCGCATATGCAAGGTCCGACGAGTCGTGGTCGGGTACCGAGAGCACCGGCGATCGATAATGAGTGTCGGATTCGCAAATGTAAGCACCATCGCGGCAGAGAGCTTCATACGGGCATCAACCGGTGGTTGTAGAGTGGCACTCGCACATGCCAAGACGCCGCGTAAGGTCGTCGGCGATACCGTCGCCGAGACAAAAAGAGACGGGCCGGGCGACCGAAAGTGACGTAAATCCCAAGAAAATGATGAAGCTCGCCCAAATCTGCATAGCAAACTCGAGTGCGAGCTTAGTAATGTGACGAAGAAGAGTCGGGCGATGAAGCGCCAGACAATATCATCAACATATAGCAACAAGTAAGCAATATCGGGCCATTCTTGTAGACAAAGAGTGAAGAGTCCGACAATCGCAGCAAACAAAACCCAAAGTCCAAGAAAGGTGGCAAACCGCTGGTGCCACGCCGAGGTGCTTGCTTGAGGCCATAGAGAGATTTCGAGGAGACAGACATGATTAGGTGCGCTTGGATCAACAAAACCTGGAGGTTGCCGACAATAGACCGCCTCATTGAGATGACCATGGAGGAAAGCATTCTTGACATCCAATTGATGAATAGGCCATGCTCGAGAAGCCGCAAGACCGAGAACAACCCGAATCGTGGGCGTGTTTAACAACCGGACCGAAAGTTTTATCATAGTCGATGCCATATCTCTCGGAGAATCCACCTGACAACCCATCGAAGCTTTGTGGCGAGCAAGGGAACCATCGAATGGTGCTTGTGCTTGAAAATCCACTTTCCGCAGACCACATTAGCATTGGGTGGGCGAGGAACGAGATGCCAAGTGCCATTATCAATGAGAGCCTTGTATTCATCCACCATTGCTGCCCGCCAATTAGATCGCCAAGGGCGCCGCGATAATTACCGTGAAGGGGCGAGGCCGTGGTGGCGAGAATCCCGTGCGCCGCATTGTGGAGGAAGATGCCCACCAAGGTCGGTGAAAGGCTTTGACGGCTTGAAGGAGCATCCGGCAGCCGGGGCCTCGGGAGCATTTGAGGCTCCCGGGCGCCGCCGGGCAGGAGGCAGCAAATAATCGGAGGGCAGGGGCAGCAAGCAACAACCCATCGGAGGGGGCGCGCAGCGCCCGCAAGGGCGCTCGAGGTGCAAAATGGCAAATTGGGACGCCGATCGAAGTGAACGGAGACCGCGAGCGGACACCGAAGATGCCGGGAATGGCGGGCGAGGTAGAAGACCGGCAGCGGCCCCAGCCGCCGGAGTGGAGCACCAAGGGGTGCCGCAAGATCAAAGACCAAAGACCCGCCGGCACTAGCGCCAAGAGGCATGGAAGCACCGTGAGGCCGGGAGTAAGGGACCACGCCATAAGACGGCCGGGTCCTCCTCCATCGTGTCAACATACACCGGCCGAGTAGGCCGGACAAATAGGCCACCGGCTAACCGGCAGAGGCGCCGGAGACGCTCCTCGTAATGTAAAATCAAGGGATTCCGAGGGCAACTTTGCAACGCAGAACGGAAAGTGAGTCTCATCAAAACCACATGCATCGGATACGATCACTTTGCGGTCGGAGAGATCGAGACACCCCAGAACCCTTTTGGGAGGAAGGATAACCGATGAACACACAGCCGATGAGCGAGGAGCAAGTTTATGGGGTGTCGTGGCACTAAGGTTGGGATAGCAAAGACAACCAAAAATCCGGGCGCAGGAATAATCGGGCATCTTGTGAAAAGAAGTTGAAACGGAATACCGTTATTAATGGACGAGGACGGGCGCCGATTAAGAAGATAAACAGCGGTGACGCAGCCTCCGCCCAATATTGTGGTGGCATAGCAAAGATGGAGTAAGAGCGCAAGAACAAAGATTGTTCAAGGTGCGTAGCATCCGGCCGGGCCTTGCCGCTCGGGCCGACGATAAGGGCAGGAGGTGCGAAAGCATAATGCCACGACTACCAAGATAGGTAGAAGTGGCATTGTTAAGAACTCCGTCCGCTATCCGCCTGAAAAACACTTGACGTGCAGGCTGAACTGGGTGTTAGCATAGGAAACAAAATTGACAAGGTGTGTGTGCACGCCGGATTTATGCCGCAGCCGAAAAGACCAGCAATAATGGCTGTAATCATCCACAATCACAAGATAGTATTTAAAACCGGACACGCTAAGGACCGTGATGTCCATACATCGCAATGAATTAGTTCAAAAGGTGCCGACGACCGAGATGAAGAACTATGAAAAGGTAAACGTGCATGTTTGCCAAGTTGATGTGCATGGCGCATGACAAGACGGGTCTACTTTATTACATGAAATGACCGAAATGTGATTAAGGTGAGCTATGGCGGCCGGGTGCGATGACCGAGGCGAGAGTGCCACAGGGATGAAGAGGCGGTGGCAACATGACAAAGGCCGCCGGAGGAGGACTCGATGATGGAAGTATGTAGAGGTCCCCGCCACTATTGCAACAGAGAATCGTGGTCCCTGGCCTCGCAGATTCTTAATGTAAAAAGCCATAAGCATCGAACTCAAGAGAACAATTATTGTCGCGAGTAAATTGACGAACCGATAATAAGTTACGAACAAGATGTGGAGCGACAAGAACATTGTTGAGGGTAAAAAGATGATCGCCTATAGGAATAATGGATGTGCCACGACTAGAAACAGAATAGAGGCCCCATTGCCGATCGTGATGAAGGACGGCGAATGAGGAAGACGGGAGAGAAGTATACCGCCGTTGGCGACATGTGGGATGTGGCGCCGGTGTCGAGGACCCAAGGGTTCCCACCGGGGCGCGCCGAGTCGCACTCTCGATTCGGGGAGGCGATGAGGGCACCGATCCCAAACACCGTGCATGGATTCCGGGTGCGAACGCCGTATGCGCGCCATGGGATGGCGCAAGCGAGGCCTCCACTGGGCCGGGCTGCCACCGGGCTCGCCAAGGAGGCATACCAGCCCATGGGTTCATGCAACCATGGGCCGAGGGAGGAACACCAGGATTCGGCGCCAGTCGGCCGCTGAACGGAACGGCCGATGGATGGCTGAAGCGGCCACCACCGCCATTGCCCTTCCCTTGCCTTTCCTTTGCCCTGCCACCACCGCCACCGCGGTTGGAGTTGTTGGGGCTAGGAACGGGGAGGGCGAAGTGCAGGAGCCAAAGCCGGGAGCGCTAGAGGAGTCCACAGCGGAGAGCGCCGGCAGTCCGCTTCATCTTCTCGGGCATAGGCGCCGATGGAGAGGTCTCCCGACCATGGTGTGGAAGTCCTGCCCCGTACCACCGCCGCTGGTAGCTCGGTTGGCCCTCGAACAAAGATCGTGATGGCGACGAGGTCGCGGGTCGCGCCGTCCTGGTCGGGCTCCATGGCGAGGTCGAGGATGCCATCATCGGCACCAGCCATATATCCAGCCCGACACAAGCGCCGGCCGACCACGCGGCGATCGCGGTCGCGGGCGGGATGGGAGCCGCCGATGTGCCCTAACACATCGAACTTGCCGCACATGGCGGTGAAGAACGCATCACTTGGTGAAGTTGGGCGCCGATTGAGGACAACGGACGCGGCGCCTTCACGCTGACGCTTACGTAGTGAAGAGGGACGTGGGCTAAAGCATCCCCCGTGGTTGGCATGGTGCCGCCGCCGAGAGGCCTGAGGTTGCGTAAGAGGTGGATGCATCCGCGGCCATGGCAAGGGCGCGGTGGCGACCGCATGCGTGCGGGCGTGATCCGACGAGCGGCGGAGAGAAGGCAGCGGAAGAAGGAGAGGGAAACCCTGACGAGTTTAGGAAAGAGCGGCGCATACCATGTAGAAACTAATATTAGGGGCAATGCACGGCACACCCTAAAAGGGGGGTGGCCTTTCATATATATATAGCTTATAAATAGCCTGATGGCTTGGAGTACAAGTAAGTACAACTAGAGTTGAGTACAACACAACAAGTCGCTATACATATCTAATATATCTATGTATATCTCTAATACTTACATGTGGGTCATATAGGATGATATGATATATGAGGGCACCCGTAACAGTAACGGCTAGTTACTATCTCTAAGCTAACATCTCCAATACTGCTAACTTTTAGCATTATTCTCAGTATGATTAGGCCCACATAACACTCTCACATGGTCTTGAAATGTGTGTAAGATCCTAGCTTTTGATCAGGAGCTAGTTTTTCTCTCTCTTTTATTAAAATATTAAAAATACTTAAAGGTAGCTGAAAAGTCGATTGTTGTAGCTGCCCTAAGAGTCAATTAGAAGTGCCCTAAAGGAAATCTCCACCGGTAACTTATGAGGTAGCTCTATAGAAGAGATAGAGAAAATATTTTATTAAAAAACTTGACGGGAGGAGCAGACTGCACCCCCGCCTTTTAACTAAGAGGATGCAGGGCTCGAACCTGGGTCTCTGGACGAGAAAATATTTTATAGTTTAATAGGAGAGAAATTATCTCTTACACAAGAGCTAGTCTCATGCACATACTCTAAGATCATGTGTCACGTGGGGTTATTCATATTATTATGGGCTATAAAATAGTCACTAGCTTATATAAAAAATAGTAAGCTTGGAGCTAGCTTGGAGGTGCCCTAAAGACTGGAGAAACCAAGCATTGATTGTTCTCTCTTGGCATAAAAACCTATAGAGACGAAGTAGGGTATAGGGGCCTGGTAGGGTAGGACCACCATTGTACTCTACCAGCCATATATAATGATGTGCTTGGCGAGTGTCGTGAGGCTATAAAGCCCGAATCTCCTTGGGCCCAGCCACGCCATGGCTTTCCATCCTCCAATGCCATGTAGTTCCAAAAACTAAAGGGGGCTCGGTGGAAAGGTTGTGCCTGCTCTTTTCCATACAGATTTGCGTTCATCAATGGCAGAGAGGATCCCATGAGGTCATTGGGCTCTTGCAAGTGGGGAGGAAAAGGGAGATCTAGGAAAGACTTAGTGGCCTACCTTTTCCCTCTTTCCCCACAAGGACGAGATCGTGGATTAGAGTAGGAAAGTGATTCTGAATTGGTCTCAAATCTTGGCAAAGATTACACTGTTACTCTCCACTCGATCGGCAATATGCGGCATTTTGTTATTGTATGATGGCAACCCCCTGGCCTTGCATTGTTCGTTCAAAGGACAAGATTGGTCACTAGGATATGGATGTTATGAGGCTTGTGGTATATATTATTGTTTTATCTGTGTCTTTGAGTATTTAGTTAGTATAGCTTTATGGTCACCAATTTGTGAGTTTTGAGGTATATATTGCAGGGCTATGCAACCCCATTTCATATGTTTGTCTTTTCAAGGAACATTCTAAGCCACCTAATAGACATTAGGGTTTATATCAAAACCAAGATCGGGGCATGCTTTATGCAGAAACATATGCATGGAGAAGGAGGACATCATTTCTTGTGTGAGAGCACATCTTTGTAAGGATTTGGCAAAAGAATTTTAATGATCTACTGGAGCAATTCGCTAGATATTCACTTTATGTTTGTGTGATCTCGGGATTTAAAGCCTGTGGTGGCGTACCAAGACAGCATATCAAAAGGTATCTCTGTTGATATTGCATCCATCTGTGGACAAATTTTTAGATATCATGTACTGTTATTGGATTCTATTCTTGGATTCTAATGATCTAACTAGATTATATTCTCTTGCAGCCTGTTGCTTCCATGCGAAGAAAACCCTACATTTTCATTTGCAAACAGCAGCCCAAATGCATTTCCTGAGCATAATGAACATCCCTTATAAAAAAAAAAACATCCCTTATAAAAATTAATTATTGAATGGTATCATGTAGAGAGTCGTCTCAGCATTTAGAACTCAGTAGGGAAAAAAATCATTTATGGACCTTCAAAAACAAATCATTTATGAGCTTGGGAAATCCATTTATATGCATGACAAATATATTATATCCCTCCATTCCAAATTTTAAATTTAACTTTAACTTTTTTGGTTCATCCATTTTTTTAGGTATCTAGACATATTATTATATCTAGATACATAGCAAAATAGATGTAAAAAAAAAGTCAAAGTGACTTACAATTTGGAACGGAGGGAGTATTAGCTAGCTTGTTATCGATGCAAACAGGGAGGGTATAAAATGGTAGTATTAGATAAACAGTGCTTGGACGAGTCCATTAAAATTTGAGTTTGCCATATCATCCTAAGGTCAGCAAAAATTTGAGCCTTCTTTTGTTTTCTGAACAACTAGATGCCAATATGGAGTATTTATTATTGATCGATGTGGGTCCTAGTTAATTATCGGTGCCCTCCAGAAAGAAGAAAAAAAGGAGTTTTGTTTTCATGTAGATCTTTGGCCTCTGATTTCCTTCCTGAAACAAATGGAGTAGGTCCTCAGTCCTCACCCATGCCTGCTAGCTGCATGAGGGCTCATGGTTTCCAGCCACACAATCCATGGGCTCTTTCTCCTTGGCCTTAAGTGGTGGCCAATCATCATAAGTGAGTTTAGGGCCCTCTGAACAGTATACACAACAGTAACTCTGCAGAAGATTTGGTATCTAGAGTGAGCCATATTGTGCCCAGCTAGTGATGGATGGTCAAGTATAGGCTCTCCTTAAAAGACTATTCAGATGGATTAGAGCAACGGGGCAGCCAAAAAAATGGTTGGTTCTGCTTTCCTCTTGCTCCTCGGGTTCATAAATCTGAGAACGATATTTTGCTTCATTTTCATTCCTATGTGTGATGCGTCATAAATGGATATTATTGAATGCATACTTAAACCCACTTTTTTTTGTCCACTGAGCTCAATACTTGAGACTTGATAGGGAGAGGAGTGAGACAGCTGATCACATGGACCTCCATTTGAGGACAGTTCCTCTTCCGAAACAGAAAAGAGAGTTCAGTGACCAGTGTGGCCTGTATTGTCTTTGCCCTTGTCTTTTGGCAGGGACAGGGAACCTCAGGTTTGTCCTCTTTATCTACCTCCATTTATATTGCGCTGGTTGTTTTAGCTGCTCACCTGCTTCAGAATCAGAGCTGAGCTTCCCCTTACAGTTCAAGAGAGAGAGAGAGAGAGAGCTTCCCCTTCTTCTCAGAGAGAGAGAGAGAGGAGAGAAACAGAGAGAGTCCTCCACTGCCCTGCCCTCAGAGCTCAGAGGCATTCTTTGTCACAGGGGGCGAGAGGAGAGGGACAGAGAGGGCTGAAGATCACATGGTGGCCTTTTTTGGGTATGTGACAGCTTCTGCCTTTGGTCTTTTAGTGCTTCCTTTTCTCTCCTCATGACATGAAAGCCCTTTTAAAACCTCAAATCACCACCACCTCATCAGCTGATCAGTGAGTGCCTTCTCCTGCTCCTCTAAGAGCTCTCAACCGGCCTTCATTTTCCTTCATCCCTCTACTTTGCCCAAAGGTCGAGATCAAAGCAATATGATCATCTGATCTCCTCCCACCGCCATCACAATCCTACACGTTGTGGTGACAAGACATCCCCTCTGGCTCAGCTTTTACCACCCTCTATATTGCTGCAAGAATTGAAGGAATTGCTCACTCCATCTCCATGGAGGTTGCCATGGTGAGCACAAGAGCCAGCCTGCTGATCCTCATCCTCTCCCTCTGCTCTCCATACAAATTCATACAAAGCCCCATGGACTTCGGCCCCTTGAACCTGCTCCCCACCACAACCACCGCGTCCAGCGATTTCGGCAGGATAGTCTTCCACTCACCAGCCGCGGTGCTGAGACCGCAGTCGTCAGGGGACATCTCCATGCTTCTCAGCTTCCTCTCCGGCTCGTCTCTGAGCAAGGTCACGGTGGCAGCCAGGGGAGCAGGCCACTCCATCCATGGCCAGGCTCTGGCTCTGGATGGCATTGTGGTGGAGATGCGCTCCTTGCCTGCCGAGATAGAATTCTACAAAGCAGCTGGAGAAGGACAGGTTTCGTATGCCGATGTGAGCGGTGGGGTTCTGTGGATAGAGCTCCTGGAGCAGAGCCTGAAGCTCGGGCTGGCTCCAAGGTCATGGACTGATTACCTCTATCTCACCGTTGGCGGAACGCTGTCCAATGCCGGCATCAGCGGGCAGACATTTAAGCACGGGCCTCAGATCAGCAACGTTCTACAGCTGGAGGTAGTCACAGGTGAGATGAGACACAAGCATGGTGAATGAAACAAAAGGATCAGATTTTGTTTTTGCCTTTTTGTCTGTCGTCTTTCTTGACCAACCTCCATCTTTTTGGGGTTTCACAGGACGAGGGGAGATTGTGAGATGCTCACCCAGCAAGGACGCCGATCTGTTCAATGCCGTTCTGGGAGGCCTTGGCCAGTTCGGCATCATAACCAGGGCTAGGATCCTATTGCAGGAAGCTCCACAGAAAGTATGATGCATGCCTAACTGTTCCGTACATCTTATAGTTATTAGTATGTCATACGTATTACCACTATTATTGCATTAGTTGTGTATGTCAAGACTCTGATGTCTGCAACAATAATAACTGAACAACTTTTGAATAAATATATGCAGGTGACGTGGGTGAGAGCCTTCTACGATGATTTCAGCATCTTCACCGGGGACCAGGAGTTGCTGGTGTCGATGCCGGATTTGGTGGACTACGTGGAAGGTTTCATCGTCTTGAATGAACAATCCCTTCACAGCTCCTCCATCGCCTTCCCTGCTAGCGTCGACTTCAACCCAGATTTTGGCACCAAGAACAGCCCGAAGATCTACTACTGCATCGAGTTTGCAGTCCATGATTACCAGCACAAAAACACTAATGTGCACCATGTAAGTAAAGCTCCAGAAATGCTAGTCAAGAATTATTAGGGATGTTTTATACTAATACAATATGCATATTTCAGGTTGTGGAAGTTATCTCAAGGCAGATGAGCCACATGGTGTCCCAGTTGTACAGTGTGGAGGTGTCCTACTTCGATTCCCTGAATCGGGTCAGGATGGAGGAGATGAGCCTGAGGAGCGTGGGGCTATGGGGAGGTACACCACCCATGGCTCAACATGTTTGTGCCAAAGGCTGGGGTCGCTGACTTCAGGGATCTGCTCATGGACAACCTTTCACCGGACAGCTTTGAGGGCCTCATCCTCATCTACCCACTCCTCAGAGACAAGTAAGTAGCTAGTATCACTCTTGTTAACAACAACACAAACATCCATCAAGATACGCCTACTTTCGGCTTTCCTGAAAGCAGGGGTATCTGTTTTATTAATCCCTCTTTCATGCTCATTGCATTAGCTTCCAACAAGTCCAAGCTGGACAGGCATTTCTTTGCATTATCCAGCAAGTTGCATGCCTAGCTCCTTGTGCTACAGTTCATCGTGCATTAGGGATAAGATAATCCGTTTTGCTTAGCATGTTGGCTTATTTTTCTATGACCAGCAATAGACAATGGTAGGCCGTACACATATTTCAGTGCGGAGGCACCGCCTTCGTGGGTCATTTTATCATTTGCTTCTGTATTCAGCTCTGCCGAGAGCAGGGCCAAACGGGTGTCGACGTCGCTGGCTTTACCTCTGACGTGGAGGTGAGCGAGCGTGTATATACAAAAGTGATATGCAAAACGCTAGCGAGTGTTTTATAGCTTGTCTTGCATGCTTCCAATGGAAGCTCATGGGACCCATGTCATCTAGAAGCTAGGAGTAGCTAGGACGAAGACTGGGAGTGAGAACAACAAAACTGAAAATGATTCAGCGTCAAAAAAAACCCGAAAAACATTGAGTGAATTTTTTTTACACGTGGGATACACAATGAACCGACATTTTTGTTGGAGAGTCGTCGTGTCCACCACATTTTGTTACAAAGTCCACGGCTACAGTGACATACTAGTGCTATGGGTGGTTATTATTGTATCATGTTGTGGTCCCTCAAATAGAATCACATCCCCGTCATCAGCATTGTATGATGATTCAACAAAAATTATAGCTCAACTCTATCAGTAGCATCTTATATATATATATATATACTCCTATATTGAGTGAAACCTTGAACTATACGGTAGCAAACTAGCAACAGGGAAATTGCTGATCTTTGGCATCTTTTTTTTTTCATTAAAATGATTTGTTGTCTGTGTATTGTTTATCTGAAGATAAGATCTACTCATTCCATTTTACGATAAATAGTTACATGTGTCCAGGTGGAACATCATCATCATAAACTTATATTTGACTTAAACGTTGCTAACATTTCTATATGTAGTGGTTAAGAGAAAGAAGTGTTACATTGATTTCATCCATTGACTTCAGATGCATGAAAGCTTTGTTATATGTTGATATCCTCTGAATAAATTTAGACAAAGTTTAGTACTACTACTACATGCATGCAAAAGGGCTTTAAATATATATGTGCTAGATTGCATCCCAGTGTCAACTCTGAACTGATTGAGCTTTAACAAAGGCGGATGAAAGTCGTACGTGACCTAAAAGAGATCCATGTTCACCGCACTGAACTAGTATAGTTTATTTATAGGCCCAACGGAGACTTCTGACTTCTCTCAAGAAAACCACTAAAACAAAAGTCTCTCGAGTCATCAGAATACACTGAACTGCAGAATGTCAGCTACATATATGATTTTTCTACTCTTGTTCTAAATTCATTCATGCATGATGTCTCATCAGCACAGTGGTAGATCCTAATAAGTAGTTCTCCATTATATTGCTACTAATAAAGTTATTAAAAATCATTGTTGTCTTCATCCTTGGGACAGGTGGGACACCAACACATCAGTGGTGATACCGGATTCCGGGTCCACGGACCCGGTGATGTACGTGGTTGGCATCCTCCGATCCGCGAACCCTGACCCCGAAGATGGCTGCTCCCACCACTGCCTCCAAGAGCTTCTCCGCCGCCACCGCCGGATCGCCGACACCGCGGGAGCACGCCTCGGCGCCAAGCAGTACCTGGGTCACCACCCGACTCCGGCCGGCTGGCACCAGCACTTCGGCCGGCGATGGGAGCGGTTTGCGGAGCGCAAGGCCCGGTTCGACCCGCTACGCATCCTTGGGCCCGGCCAAGGCATATTCCCTCGGAACCAGGATGATGCTGTTGCGTATGCTGCTGGGAGCTAAAGCTAGCAGGAAGCGATCGAACTGGCGATTGCAGCAGGCATCGAGAGGGATATAGATTAGCTAACTAGGGATGGAATCGATCCTGTTCTTCCTTTTTCACTGCTTCTCTTGGATGAGTTTCCTCAGCATTTTGAGGCGTGGGGGGCCGGTGGTGGTGACTAGCTATCGATCACTGGGAATTTTGGAACTTTGTATGTAGAGGCTGAGGAAGCACAAGCTTTAATTATTATTATTATTACTTGTTCAGGGAATAGAGATAGTGATTCTATTCGACCTCTGGATTCCTTGTTCAATATGGCCATTGGTAGTGTAAGTGTTGTGTTATTGCTGTTACTTCCGTTCCGTTACTAGGCTGAGAAATTCCTTCACACTTTGTCCGTGGTATATGCATTGCTCTCCTTTGTGTGAGTCATCATCTTGTTTTGGAGAAGTGGCAACATGATCTATGGCTACTAGCCACAGCCTTAGATAGTCTGGTCCTCGAAATCAGAATGTAATCCAGGATTATATATTGATATTGATATGGATGGGTGCTGGATTCACGGTTGTGAGTTTGACATCCATGTTCCCTTGTTTCGGTTAGCATGTGCTGGAATAGGTAGTAGGACGGGTCCAAATATTGTGTACCCTGAATTTCCCATCTCATCTTTTTGAATTTTCATCACATCTTTTGAATTTTCCATCACATCGAAACATTAAATGTACCAAAAGTTCACATGCCCGTGAGTATAAAATGTAGGTAAACAAAATAACTAATTGTATAGTTTAGATGTATATTGTGAGATCGATTAACCTTGGGTTAATTCATAGTAGGATAATATTTATCTCAAACAAATAAACAAGTGCTACAAAAAATAAATTCAGCGCTACACCGGAATTGTACATGCGTGCATGATGCATGGGCTATGTTTCCCTTTTTATGAGTACCCCATGGTATGCATGATTGTCTGCCTTTTTTGAACCCTCTGAACGTCCTTGCATTATTATCATCTTCCGTAAAAAGAGGAAAACAAATGCAAACAGAGATCACACACACCACTACGACCATAATTAAGCATGTATCCAAGAATTCCTGGTTTTCTTCCGCCTATATAAATATCCTCAAACTTTGCATTTCGGTGTTTGAACTTTTATTTTTCATACTCAACTTTGTCTATCGTTTAACTTTTTATTTTTCATACTCAATTTTGTTTATCGCTTTATGTAGAACCCTATGTTATTGCACGTGGTCAGCAACGACACCACTAGCGATTGGAGATAGAAAAACAATACTCATCCAAAACACTTTCGTGACCATTAATAATTTCAAGATGTTATTGTTAATGTTATCTTATGGTATCGTTAATACATATGACTACAAATATAGTTGCTTCAAACGCTATACAAATATCGAAGATGTGCTAAAAATACATTTTGATAATTCATGGTCGAAATTGTGCCTAAAATATAAATTTTTCTTTTTTGATAGACATCATTGAGTTAAAAATAAAAGTTTAAACCAAAATGCACTTTGGTAGTTTATGGATAAAATTGAGCCCAAAATACAAAGTTTGAGGATTGAAATGATCATGTTCATAGTTCCATGATGAAATTGAGCATAAAATTAGAATTTGAGGACTAAAACAACCGCTTTGAAAGTTTAGGGATGAAAATGAGCCCAAGTAGAGTTTTGAGGACTAAAATAGCCGGTTTGAAAGTTCAGGAATGAAACTGAGCCTCGAGTAATACTTGAAGGGTCATCCGCCATTCTATTTCTGCCTAAAAAACAAACATAGTGAAAGAATGCATGAATCCGTGACAGATCAACACGTGGCGCCTGCCTCCGTACATTAAAAAACAACCACAAAATTCCTGAATTCTCCTACCAAGGTTAAAACGAATCCCAACTCCCATCCTTTTCCATCGTTCATCACCTTTAAATCTTACGCATATTATATACTCCTAAATCCTAATCTTACACACTCTTTGATCATGACACAAGAGTAGATTACTCGTAGCCTTTTTTTCCCCACCCCCAGTCAGGGCCACGCTAGTTGTGAGATCTGCATGGATTTCGAAAGGGATATCGCGAGATCCGTAAAGCAAGGGCGTGCGGCAGCAGGACAGGAGGGAAAAGGCCTGGCTAGTGTGGATTTCGATTCGATATTGGCGCCACAGTATGCCATTGGTGGTTGCTGCTGCGGCACTATTCCGAATCAAAAATGGACAGACGCTGCAGGAAGGCAGCAGAACATTATCCTACCAGCCAGGTCCCCTCAAAAGAATCGCGGCAAGGCCATCAAAACTACAGCGGGATGCTTTTTATTTACCGAGGCCGTACCATACAAAGCAACGTGTTTATAGTGAATAAAGTTTGTATTTCCACACAGCCATTGTGACCGATTCGATGCTGGCGCCACAGTATGCCATTGTTGGTTGCTGCTGCGGCTGCTGTTGTCCGGCTGACAATGGACAGACAGGCTGCAGGAAGGCAGCAGCTAGAATGCGACAGGCCAGCGAGGTCCCCCTCCCTCCCCCGGCGGCAAGGCCAGCAGAGGAGACAGCGGGATGCTCTTGAGATCGAGGCCGTACCATACAAGATCTCTTGTTTGTTTGCTTGCACCAAACAAATTTATGAACGGTGGAGAGTGCGAACTGTGAAGGAGGGACTAGCCGCCTAGGGTGGGGTGGTGTGCTGCTAGTGCATCCCCTGCGCTGCGCCCGGTGAATTCTGAGTGCTGATAAAACCTGAGAGGGATGGCTAACCGTAGCGTAGGGTGGTGGCAACGTTGATGTGGCACGAGGTGGCCGGTGACCAAAAATCTAAATGGGCTGCTTTTTGTTTTTCTCATTAAAAGTATTTTTTTGGAAACTGGTGATGTGGGTATTTTTTCATTTTCTAATGATTATTATTGGGAAAAAAACTATAAAACCAAATCTTTGGATTATTTTTTTGACGTCTATGGAGATTTCTTGGAAGATCTCTTGTTTTGTTTGCTTTGCGGTTACAAATGTCATTGTTTTTCATTTATTTACTCTCTTTTTTTTTAAAAGAAACTCTACTTCCTTTAGGCTAGTCTCCGTGAGGGAGTGTGTCATTAGAATTTCATTTACATTAACTAGGTTGTCACATATACATTTTTTTTGATGAGTGTATTTAAGAAGAGAAGGAGCTAGATGAAACTCTTTTAGCATGAATACCCACTATCTTTAAGTATGTCAAATTAAATGTTTATAAAACCATATAATAAAACTCTTTATCTATCAAGTTTAATTTCATTTCGTAGTTGAAAAAAAAACACATAAAGCTTACTGTGACTGGCCTTATAAATGCATAATAATTTCACTTTGTCGGCAAAAACGATTGTTTGGCAGCACATGTGACATAAACGAGCCAACATAAATACAGTGGCAACAACCTACGTTTCATGAATGCCGTTCGGTGGTCCATTCACGATAGCGTTGTCATGTCTCGAGTGAATAATGTCATATGTTGTTGACACGTAGTCCAGAAAAATTTGCGTGCTACTAGGAAAATTATACAAGTAGTACATGTATTCTGGTCCATTCGTTGCTCTTATCAATATATCGTCAGTGCTACCGAAATTAATGGTGGTCCTTACACACGACAGCGAGCGTTGCGTGAGTTCATGTGACATGTGAGAGGTTACATCCTCATGTAAATTGGGACTCAATGTGCATGCTTTATGTATCTATCAAAATCACATATTGGGGATAGTAGTGCTCTCATTTGGCCCACTCATCCATGTTTTAATGGTAAGTTGTTTAATGTGGGATCCTGCAAATGACCGAAGAAATAAGTTCTATGTATGGCTTGATCCTCCAGTCCAGGGTTAGAGCGGTCGGCCTTTGTTGAGGTGGTTTATGAGTAACCATGTTATCTGCGCAAGCAAGGTAGCATCAACAATGTTTAACTTATTAAGTAGAGTCGCCGCTAGAGCTAATCCTGCAGATTTAGCCATAAGGACTGAAGTAGCATCTTGCATGGTTGCTTTGACGAAGAAACTAGTTGGTGGCGTGGTGGAGCTAATCCACGTATCTTTTAAGTACTCTCCTTCGTCTCAAGAAAAATACTGAATATATTGGCTATAATACGGTGATCATACTTGTTCTCGAGACAATTTGAGCTATGCTATGTTTGGTTGCAAGCTACAGCCAGACACAACTAAACCATAGCACAACTAAGCCGCTTTAGGGCGTGTGATACAAAAGATCGGGCACAACATAGTTTCTACAACATGTCGAATTAAGTTCTATTAGCAACTAAATGAGAGCTAAGCATGCTCAATCTTAGGGATTTCATTCCATGGTTAGTTGGCTAAAAGAATTCCTAATTTTAAAATCAATTTAGCTCACTCCCAATGGTTTAGGGCCTCGAAGGCTAAAATTGTAAAAATAAGCCTAGTATTCCTCGATCAAACATGTCCGTCTGCATCCGCGGTGCAAGTGCAATGCTGGTGGCTGGTGGCCTGCTGCCAACACCAGCAACATGTCGGACGGGACATGGCGTCGCGTCGGCGATCACCAGTCCGAGGCAGCTGGCCGGCAGTATTTCCACCAACGGGCACAGACACGGGCAGGCACCAGCTGTCACCGGTCACCCAGCAGCTACTAGCAGTCACCCCTACCTCCGCCTGTGATCTGTCTGCCCCAATCCCATTGCTGTTGCTCCCCGTGAAACCACACCACCAGGCAGGCGCTCAGAGGCACTTTCAATCAATCGCAGCATCCGGGTTGCCGTGTCGCCAAAAAGCCGAGAAAAGAGCGGCTCGGCTCTTGGGCGTCGCCAGCGGCAAGATCTGGCGGCAGCAGGCAGGCAGGCAGGCAGCTTGCACTTTGCAGGCTTGCAGCATCTCGATCATCATGCATTCGCGGCGGGCTCGCTCCCGTCACGTCAGGACCTCTGTTGCCTCCTGCCGTGCATCGCAATCGCATGGCACGGTATGGGGCCGGGCCAACCCTACCATCTCGCCCGGGGCACTTTTAACCGAAACCGAACACTAAAACCGAATCGAATCAAATCGACCGGAATCTTAGTTTTTTGGTTCGTTATCGGGTTTCAGTTTTGTGAAGTTTGGTGTTGAGCTTCCGGCCGTGCATCGCAATGATCGCATGGCATGTGGGCCGAACCCTACCATGCCTGCATAGTCTTGAAAAAAAAAAGTGTTATTCCTATTTTGAAATTACCCTCCTGGCCTTTAGCCTACACCCTCCGTCCCCACAAATAAATAGATATGTTTGACTTCTACAATTTTTGTTTAATTATTGGTTTTATTTAATTTTTTTTATAAATAAAAAAAAGAACTATGTCATGATGAAAAAAAATCTAATGATTGAATAAATCAAACAGAATAAATAATATTTATTAAAAAATTTAAATAAGACAAACCTGCCATAACTTCTCACGTCTTTCTTGTCTCCTTCGTTCAAGACCTTATCTTGGGCCGCTCGACCTAAGCTGAGACTAAAAGGCCCAACTATAACAGCACAAAAGGTTAAGCCCAACTAAAAAGCCCAACTATAACCGGCCATAACTCATCGCGATCTTTCAAGACGAGAATAAATAGTTGATATAGTGACCTTTAAGATGATCTGAATGATTTCACTGTAAATGGCTAGGTCGGTTGAGAATAATGTCAATAGCCAACTTAGAAATTTAGAAGTCACATAGATTTTGATTGTTCAAATTAATATTGAGGCTTAAATTTGTATATATAACACATAAAAAAACATATAGAACGCATATACACATTTATAGCCTAGAGGATACTACCAATCCATCTACAAAGATTCTACCTCGAGGATCCTTTTAGGCGAGAGAAGGGAGTCTCCCGTGCCTGAGTTTAAGCAAAGTAGCCGCTATATACTACGAGTAGTCCTGTTGCAGTCGGATTTGATAGCGATGCCTGCCATAACTGGGAGTCTCCGTGTTCGAACGGTTAAGAATCAAGATACGCGCCGCCGCCGGGCGGATCTCCGCGGGCCCGTGTTCGTTCGGGTCCGCCGCCGGTGCTCGTGTCGTGCCCTCCCCATCGTATCGTATACATATACGCCGTGTCCGTGTGCACGCTGGACCTGACAAGCACAACATCGCACAGCTCCCGGCCTCCCGCAGCGCCGTCGTGTCCTCCTAGCCAGCCAGCAGCGACGACCACGTAGCAGGACCACGCCGCCGCCGTACGTCGTCCATCATGCCGCGCGTCAAGACCCAGATGAGCCTCATCGGCAACGCACGGGACCGCGCGAAGGCCTCGCGCGGAGGAAGGCGGGGCTTTTGAAGAAAGCCGACCAGCTCGCCAAGCTCTGCGACGTCGACGTCGCGCTCGTCGTCTGCGCCGGCCCTGACGGCGGCGGCGGCGGCGGCGGCGCGCCCGTCGTGTGGAGTCGGCGCCGGGCGTCGTCATCGACCGGTACCGCAAGCTGCCGGCGGACAAGCGGGCGAAGCACACGCGCACCTCGGCTACATCGACGGTCAGCTGAGCAAGGAGGAGGGCAGGCTCGACAAGAAGCGGAGGCAGGGTCTCAATAAGGCGCTCGCGTGTCCCGGCGAGGCGGCGCTGGAGGGCATGGACCTGGAGGAGCTGCTCGCGTCCATCGACGCGGCGCTGCTGGCCACGGACGAGAGGCGGAAGGCGTTGGGCGTCGCGGACGACGATGGTAGCCAGCAGCTTGTTGGGCAGGTGGCGTCGGACGCCGCCGTCGTGCCGGTAGGTGGGCAAGGGCGTCCTCCGTTCGTTGTCGGCGGCGGCGAATTCGACGACGCCATCCAGGCCTTGGTCGACGAACTCATGCGGGACGCCGACGAGCCGCTCCCACTGGATGCCAGCATGACGACGCGCGGCCCTGCGTCCGGCGTGATCCAGTACATCGACGGCGGCAACGACGTGGACATATGCGGCGGCAACCATCAGTGGCAGGCGCAGATGATGCTGACCGGCAATGGCGAGAACGGCCACGGCGAGTTCCCATGGCACGCCTACCAGTACCAGCCGAACACCACCGTCTCTTCTTTCCCGATCATCACGGCTTCCAATGCACTGGCAACAACTACGTGGACAAAATATGGACGAGTACTCAGACCTGCTGATGCCGAGCAATGCCAACGCCGCCTACGAATCGTCGCGACGCCATCGCCGGCAATCCTGCGTACTACGAGACGGCGTGCTTGGCTGATTACTTGATCCAGTGGCCGGACGCCGCCAGCAATTTGGAGCCGAGCCGGAACTGCGCTGCATTACCTCAGTGATATGGCCCATGGCATCAGCTACTATGATGATCTCGAAGCAGATGGCTGCAGCCTGGGAGAGCTCAACTCTTTGTTCAAAGTCACAGCTGCTCTGGGACACCACAGTTTATTAGTGGTTCAGAAAAGTTCCAGTCAGACGTGGACATCATCAGTTTCAGGATCCAGGAGTCCAGCATTTTTGGATGATGGAAGGGCCACCGGGTTCAACTGATGTCGCCGCTGCCAGAGCCAGAGGAGGTCTTTACCAACCATGGATATCAGTTTATCAATAGATTATAATAAGCTAAAAGGATTTGAACCTCTTTATTAAGCGTATAAGAATAGGAAAGCATTCCATGATGTGGAGGCTAGAATATTTTTGTATCTTTTTTTGAAAACCAAGTGGTGTACTTTATTGATCTACATCGCTTACAAGGAACGAAATAATAAAACTAGGGGATCATCGTCCCCAAGTACATGAACTTTTCAATTGCATACTAGACTTAGCAAGCTCATCCGCCACTTGGTTTGCTTCCCTAAAACAATGATCAATGGAAATCTTTTTCAAAACCAGACCATATCCTCCAGCAATCATCATAAATTGCCACTGCTGAATTTGCCGTAAAGCCCGAGCTTCCCATAAAAAAAAAAAGATTTGCTATTTTCTAGGTGCCGAAAAATAACATTTGTTCAAGCAAACGATTATGAGCCCTTAGATGAAAAACTAACAGATCTAAATGCCCACGAAGAAAACTAATAACAAACAATTCTTTCTATAATAAGACAATTACAAAATTATCTCACGATTAACAATAAACAACTCTTTCTATAGAACTTCCTCAGTCCTAAATTATAAGCTATTCTAACATTTTGGAACGTCAAAGCATGCTCGCCATGGAGAAAGAAGAAATTACAAACATAAAATGAAGTTAAGAAATTACTTCCCAGTCAAAAAAAAAATCTTTTCTATAATACTTGTCACACCCGAAACCAGTCAAAAAAAAAAAAAGTGTCACACCCGCCATTGTGAGGTAAGTCCACGAGAGGAACGCCTAGACAGGGGAAGATACCATTTTTCCCGTGAAGCCCGAATCCGGCAATATGGAACAAACAAAGGGGCTGAACTGCAATAAGCACGTTTCCCCTCCGTTTCCCCTCGGATTCCCCTCACACCACCGGCACCGACTGCAGAGCAGAGTCGACTTCATCCAAGCTCCCCATTTTCTCCGAGGAAGCGAACCTTCCCTTTCCCCAGGCACACAGATCCGGCTCGCCGCCGCCGCCATGGCCGCCCGCGACCCTCCTCCCTCCTGCTCCTCGCCGTTGTCGCCGCGTCCCTCCTGGCCGCCGACGCGCGGCCGTGTCCCCACACCTACCTCGTCGCCTTCCCCTGCCGATCCCAACCCCAATCCCAGCAGAGGCGACGGCGCCGCCAACCACCTCTTCCGCGTCCCCCACGTCGCCACGGTCGTGACCGTCTTCCGCGTCCGCCGCCTCGGTCCGCACGTCCCCACGGCCACCGCAACCACCACCACCTCCACTCCATCCCCGCCAACGTCCAGATCCACCGCCCCGATCTCCCGCGCCCCGCCGTGTCCGCGGCAGCCGGGCCCCAGGAGCGCGCCAGGGACATCCTCGTGGTCGTCGTCGGGCTCCTCTTCAGCGTCCTGCGGCGCGCTCACCGCTGCCTCCGTGTACCTCGTCTGGTCCATGGTCGCCACGGCGCCGCCGCCCGGGCCTCCCGTACGAAGAGCTCTATGACGACGAGGACGAGGCGTCTGACACCGACAGCCCCAAGAAGGTCGGCTACGTCATCATCCAGGAGCTCGAGGTCCATGATGGCGGTAAGAACTAGTGCCAGATCTGGTGGCGCTTGTGCTCCCGGGGCGTAGGGCAAGTTCTGACCTACGGCGATAAGATTATAATGTTGGAGTGAATTGTAGTAATGTCTGTATGACTATGTGATGCGTGGTTGGGACTTGGGAGCCTTAGGGGTTTGCCCTCCTTGTGAATACGCCCGTGAAACACCCCCTAAGCTATGAACTGTGTTTGTTTCTGATGAACTTATCGATCAATGTTATGCGCTGTTGTGAATGTTCTTGTCAAACACTGATGTTTGATCTGCTGTCTAATGTATTGTGGACTAGCTTCGAGATAAGAGTTCTTCTCTGTCCAATTATAGGTGTTATATGATGAGTTGTCTTTCCTGATGCACCAAAGCTTGGCTGTTGGGTTTGATGACCATGTGGTTTGAGTATGCTTGTTTGCTCTTTGTGGATTAATGATTGTGTTGGACTGAAGCGCCAGTATCTGCACTAGCTGAGTTGATATTGCTCTCTGCATTGTAATATGTGGATTGAAACTATTTTAATCACATTCATATTGTTTACTGAGCTTATGCCAATGAGCACAAAATCTGTGCAATCAGGCAGGTTTATGTGAATTAGTATATTGAAATATGTGTGACTGTAATTTCCACTGTGCGCTGGTGTAGTACTATAACAGATTATCATTTTGACGATGTGGTGGACTAGTGCTATTAGATGGTGGCTGGCCTTGATTTGCTTTTGGCTAATAGTTTTGTCTAAGCTTACGTTTGGGACTGGCTTGGGACGTTTATGGGTGGTAATGTATCTGTTTTGGAAGTTCATCATTGATGTGAAATCATCGGAAATTCATTTTTTAATTCAATCTGAACCTAAAGATTGCCTTTTGGCTGCATCCTGTTTATTTCTTCTGAAATATGGCATGGTTTTGTAACTGGAGTAAGTTGTGCCTATCTCTGTCTGATGTATGTAAGAATGGCATGGCTCGTCAATTTGCATTCCTGAAGCCCTGAATCTGTGACTGAGGTTTCGTTTTCAGAACCTGTTGTGTGTTGGATTCTCCTGTTTGCAATCCTAAAACCCTGTCGACAGATTGGTTTCACCACAGAATAGACATTGTGAGTGACGCCCCTGCTCTCGCACAAATGCAAGTCGTGTGTCATCGTGTGCATCAAATACAGACCAGCCGTGTGTCATCGTGTGCATCAAATGCAGAAAAACAAGGTTCCCAGGAAGTCAGGCTCTTGTTCACCAGAGTTCAGGTTAAGACTCCCGGTTCCTAAAGTTGGACCAGCCGTGTAGTTCTGCCCGTCGCTGCAAAAACAATTCAGGATTTGATACTAGCAGTTGCTATACCACTATTATTACTTGTTAGGGTACCCTACATGTTAATGCAACGCCAGGAGGAACCAAATGCAAGTGCTAGGACTCGTCGTGACCAAATGCAAGTGCTGTCAGTGTTCTGTGTATCTTAGCCTTTTCGCCAACATTGCTTCATTAAAGGGTGTATCCTAGCTTTTAGAATATCTCCAGAAGTTTCGTAAAACCAATTTGGTAAATCAATGAGTTTTTAATTTAAATTGCTAAAAATATAGGAAGTATATATTTTGTTGGTTTCCTCCAACCAGTTCTAATATCTAGTTCCTAGAAGCTAGTACTAGACAAGTTTACATCGGGAATCTCAAGACTACCTTCAAATCACCCAACCATTTTTTATCTTCTTTCTCTCTTGTACATCAGATTGGTTACGTGCAAGTATTTTTGCACGATTGGATTGATTTTCCCAAGTATGGAAGTTTGAGAGTTAAGATAAGAAACCATATTGAATGATCTGTATCCGGTTAAAATATCCAAGAAAAAAAAAAATGGAATCACTAGTATCTGTCCTATCTGATCTGGTTATGTGCCACATGTATATATTTGCTAGTTTTGGAAACTTTTGAAGATCATGTATAACTTAATTATTAGATTCATTTAGATTTAACAAGTATAAACCCTAAATAAATCTATAGCTAAGTTGTACATGAGCCAATGAGTATGAAATTTTTATTGCAGTTCAAGCATACAATAATTAGGCCACCATAATTTTTTTTACTACAATTGGGCCATAGAAACTACAATTATGAATTATTCCAATTAATTATAGAAAATGCATAGATCTAAATCGACAAAAAAAAAAAAAAATCTGTACCAAAAATATCATATTTTCACGGTGTACATCTACTCATGTCGAGTCCAACAAAATTGGATTTCCAATTTTATGATTTTTTCATGATTTATTTTAATTTCAAAGATTGAGCCAAAATAAACAAAAAAAAAAAAGAAAAAAATGACAAAACCTACTTCAAAACCGCTATAGGGAGGCAAAACACACGGTTTGGTTTGAAAAGTTGAGAGAGATGGTTTGGCTGGTTTTACTTTCGTAAAAACAATGCTTCGTTTTTGAGTTCAAAAAAACTTTCGATAAGACCATTTCAATTGGGAAAAATTCCATATTCCCTCCCCCAACTATCACGAAAAGTTTATTTTTCCTTCCCAACGTCAAAACCGGACAAATCACCTCAACTTTTCAAACCATGCAAATTACCTCCTCGTGCGGTTTTGAGGCGGTATTACTAAACAATGTTTACTTTTTTCTTTTTAAAAAAATCCATTGAATCGTTGAAAATCATAGTAAATCATAAAAAATCATAAAATGAAAAATCAATTTTGTTAGACTCCACATAATTATATCTACACATTGAATATATAAAAAGAAAAATACAAAACCTTCGTAGCAAAAAATTTATATTAAAGTATATCATATTATATATTCACTGTGTAGATCTAATCATGTGGAGTCCAACAAAATTAGATTTTTTCATTTTATGATTTTTCCTATTTACTATGATTTTTCAAAGATTCAAAAATAAAAAAAAGGAAAAGACAAACCGCTGTTATTTTTTACTCAAAACCGCCTCGAGGGAGGTAATTTGTAATTGAAAAAAGCGATTTTTCCGGTTTTGCGTCAGTTTATTAGGAGAAAACTCGCGATAGTGAGGTAATATTTTTCCTTCCAATTGGGACACGTGGAAACAAAAGCTAGCTGTGCACGGTCCAACTTCACCCAGTGCGTAGATGCGATCCAGCAAGAGTGCAAGAGTCTGGCCCGGCCTTTTGTTTGACATCTTTAATGGGCTCGATGCAGCTTGGCATACGAAGGCCCAACTGGAGTTTGATCCTCGTCTCATTGCCCTAGCTCCTCCCCGGCCGCCGTCCCCGTCTCCCACAAACCCTACCGCGCCGCGCCGCGCCGTCCCCGTCTCTCCCCACAAACCCTACCACGCCGCGCCCCCGCCGCCACCGTTCCCCTCCGCCGCCAGCGCGGGAGAACATCCCGGCAGGCACGAGCGGGATGGGGAGGAACCGCCACCTGCGCCCACGGCGGACAACAGCCAGGACGCTCCGGTGCTTCCCACCGAGGTCATCACGGAAATCCTCGCCCGGCTGCCGGCCAAGTCGGTGGGCCGCTTCCGCTGCGTCTCCCGCGCGTGGCTGGCCATGCTCTCGTCCGCCTATTTCGTCGATCTCCACCTGCGGCGAGCCAATCGGCCGGACCACCCCAGACTGCTCCTCACAGCGGTGGGGTCCGCCTACGACGACCACCTCCACTCGTGGCGGCCCGGTGGTGCCGTCGAGAAGCTCATGCCCGACGATTTCTCGGATGGGATAACCGTGTGCCTCTCACCAAGCCTTGCCGTGGCCTTATCCTCGTCCGCGGCACCGACTGCAGCGGCTACTTCGTCTGCAATCCTTCCACTGGTGACGTCCTGCCTCCCCTGATACCCAGGCGACGATGAAGATGATCTGGCGGGCTAAATTGTTTCAGTCCCACCCACCACCGTGCTTCTCTGAGGTCTCTTACGGCCTTGGTTACTGCGAAGCGAGGAAGGAATTCAAGGTAGTGCGTTTGTTCTGCAACCCTGACAGCGATACAGAAGACGCTGAGAGTGAAACTGGAATGGCAAGCTCCACAAGCTGCGACGTGTTTGTGCTCAACAAGCCTGCATATTGGAGGCCAGCTGGTGAGCCGCCTCCTTTGTGTTATGTGGAGGAGAAGAAGCCGGGTGTTTTCTTAAATGGGCATCTGCACTTCCTCTGCCGAGATGGTGGCATTGTCACTTTCAGTATCAGCGATGAGACCTTTGGTTCCTTGCCGCTGCCATTAGGTTTCGAGGCTGCACCATCCGTGATGACAGAGCTGGATGGATGCTTATGCGTGTGCTATGGAGAACCAGATAGTGAAGATCTTTATCATGTATGTGTCCTAAGAGATTACAGTGAAGCCACGCTGGGAGACGCTTATGTTGCATTGATCGAACAGATTGGCCAGACTCTGAGCGCACTCCTGAACTTCGCTCTGGATGGCCCCATTAGGCATATATTACTCAGATGGTGGACAAAAGATGCTGTTTGGGACAGGTTCTTGCAAGGTTTTTGCGGTGGACCTAGATGGTAATGCCCCGGAGATTTTATTCACTCCAGATGAGACTATCATTGGCTGTTGTGAGGATGACAATATCCCGGCACTAGGTTTGTATGAGGAGAGTCTTGTCACTGTGGGCTGCACAATTGAAGAGATGATTTCCTCGTCACCAAATAACTGAAGCCTGGTTTAACATCCTCAAGTGGCTACCGCCAGCTCTGTTTTGGAATTGAGCTTGGTTTGCCGGGAGTGGCGTGCAATGATCATGACAGATCACTTTATCCAATCACATGTTACTCATGCAAACTTGAATAAGAGCCCTAGGATCATGTTAGTCATGGATCCCCGCTTTGGTAACTATATGGATCTAGAGAAATTTAATGATGAAGAGCGACCACACATGTTTTGCTAATCTTGTATGTTCCCCCAGCCTGTCCATGGCCTTAATGTGGGGAGCTGTGCTTTCTGGGATTTCATATGCAATCCGGCCATAGGGTATTGTAGGGTCATATCCTTTGAAGATAATGATGAAACCTTGTTTGCTGGACGTATTGGTTTGGGATACGATTCAGAGATTAACAAAGCATGTTGTGGTGCATATTACATACAAAGAGAAGAACCTGGAAACAAGATATTATGAGCTACAATGCAAAATGCAATATGTTAATGATGAGCAATGGCGCCAAGTAGACCCTCCTCCAAGACCTGTAAGTTCCACACCACCTGCTTTTGTCAGTGGCAAGATTTACTGGTTGGTGGAGCCAGATCTTGACCAGTTTCTGCAACATGTGAAATCGCGGTCATTCAATGTCAATACAGAGGAATTTGAAGTCTTGAAAGGTCCACCATGCAGCCATGACTGTGGCCATATGACCATCCTCCAGCTTCAGGGTGCACTTTGTGTGGCTTATTCGGTTCAGAGTGTGAATACAATTGATGTATGGATGATGAAAGATTGTGACTTCTGGTTAGTGGAGTACCACATAGAGCTTGAAGTTCTTTCAGATTACTCATTGGAGAACACTACACTGTTGGCTGTTGATCCAAAGGATGGACGGATTTTGCTCAGTTCAGGTTGGTCGTTGGGCTACTATGATCCCAAGGCGGCAGAAATTGAAACCATCTACAGCATCAACATAGATCATATCTACAAATTTTGCCCTCTTATCTGCCATGAAAGTTTGGTGTGGCCGTTTAGCCCGCCATAATCTTGGGGTAGGTGCACTCATACTTTTATGAATACTTCTTAGGCTGCTTTTTAAGCTTTTTTGTCTTTTTTTTGAAGGAGTTCACTTCTCAATGACTTCAAAATTGTATCAAAAAAAAAATGGTTTCCAGTATTCTTAATTATAGTCATAGAACCAGAGTTCTCTAAGGATCTCCCATCTGTTTACATAACTTTGACTTCCTTTGAAAATGGTTGTGTAAAAATTCACTTGGTAGAGGATGAAAAGTAGGTCTATCTTTTAAATGAAACCTTTCTTATTGTATTGGATGGTATGAAGGATGAATCTCTCAGTGCTTGAGTTTCTTTGAGCACTGGTTATCCAAATAATTCAAATTGTTAAACCAAACATTTATGGATAAATCATTTCAGTCAGCATTAATACCTTAAAATTGAATAGTCTGGCAGCATGTATGCAATAGGTATGGACAAAAAATATAAAAACAGTACCACATGAGCTTCTGAGTATCTGAATTGAAACAAATTTGACAAAGTGTATCCAACAGTCATGCACAAAGGAATACAAAACAATACCATGTGAGATTGAAACTGATACTGTTGAAAACAATTGAGTGAAAGATATTCTCTTTGGATACAACATACGAGTTGAGCCAAGGACTCCATTTGGCAAACTTGAAGGTTTCTTATGGATGGTCACTAGTATGGCCAATGCCCATATCTATTTACCAATTATTTTGTTCTTCTGATCCTACCTTCATTTTAACTTATATCAGATACACCTTCATAGGAAGCTGAGCCTAGCTCAGTTGGTTGAGAGTGTGGTTCTCTGCCTAGACCAGTCCTTTGTTGAGCAGAGTTTGAAAGGTGCCTCTTTTCATCTTAATACAAAACACCTAATTCCTCCTTTGTTCTAGTTTTTTAGAGTTATACTTTTTGCATCTATATATGCAAATGGAGCCAGTTTTTTTCTTTCTTGGCCTGCAAGTAAAATTTCCATGGGTTAATGAAACATTTTAAATTAGTTAGTATACTTGTCAAAGTCATTGCTATTACAGACTGTCTTTCATTCCCCTTATTTCAAATTCTAACTCCCCTGCATGGGTTTATTTGTATGGCACAGAAAGCGAGGACAAAAGCACTGGTGTGATGCTGCATAAATGAACTGACGTGGGTCACCTACTCGCCTCATATATCTTATCATGATCCCATTTATCTTTTGGTCTTTTGTTCACAAAACTTGTAATCTCAGCAAGAATAATCGGTTTGAGTAATTATCTTGTTGAGTGCTTTGTGGCAACAAGATCACTTTTAGTTCTAAAAGTTGTATGGCCGTCAAAGGACAGTCAGGGATAAGAGAATGGTAACCTGATAGCTCCGCAAAAAATGAGTAAAATTTGCATACATTTTGATGACATGTGGCTTGTTTGGTTTCTCTTGAAGTCTTTGCTGAGCTTCGATTTTGAAGTTTATCTAGGCTTTTGTTCTTCATTTTGGAAATAGATACTTCCGTTTTTTGTCTATCTTTTATTATGGAAGTAGCCTTTTGTTGACATGTCAGCCGTTCACCTTTGTTTGACACATGATTTGATTTGAAAACTTGGACCAACACAAGGTTTTGTGGTGCTGTGGTCGATTGTTCAGAACTTAGATCTGAGGAAGCTATTATTCATGAAAATGGCTATAATCGTTGTTATGAAAATTGTTAAAACCAACACAAGAGCAATGAAGTGAAACATCAGTCAAAATTAGGCCTGGTTTGGTAGCCAACAGGAAACCCTGGTTTGGTAGCACATGTATTGGCATCAAACCACAAATACATGTTGGAAACAAGTGGAAACATCATGGTACCGTGCAAAAAACCCTGAAGCGCGAAAAAGATAGAGCTCCATAGCTTGTGGGAACACATGGACAGCACAAAAAAAACCACCGACCACCCCAGCTCCAAAACACAACAAAAAAATGAAGTAAATTTCTCCACCAGACAAGCTTTAAAACTGCATTAAAGTGTAGGTTTCGGTGAATTAGCTGACAATGTAGATATGATGAAGCAATGTAAGCTTATGAAAACTGCAAATGACCTGCACCTCCCAAAAGATAGGATCACTGCCACAAAATAACAACAGGGAGGATGCTAAAAAAGACCCAAACTATGTACACAATCAGCATGACAATGGCATAAAGCAAAACACCTAATGGTGAGGTTCAATATAGTCCTTTTTAGACTTTCTAGTTTTCCATAACCCGATTCTATCAATGAACAGTCCATTTTTGCCAACTATTATAGAACTTGTACCAGAACCACAGGAAACAATAAGTTTCTTGTTAGGAATACTAATCAAACAATCAACCATCCTTCTTCTTCTTTTTCTTTTTCTTTTTCTTTTTTGTGAAAAACTACGATATCATGTTAGCATTAGCAGGCATCATTGTATGCAGCAGCACGAAAAAGATGCAAATAGATGTTGTTACACTTTACGGGGACTTTCTTTCGAGGTTGCTGTCATAGTAGAGAACATGACATTGACATGACATCAAAGTTGTATCCGGAAAAAAAAAAAGAGGAATAAATCTATTCAAGTAAAAACAAATCCAAAAGGCTTTTGATCAATTAGGCGGGCATAGTCTGATCTTCTTGTCTCCCAGTAAGCCATGGTTCTCCCTGCCCGCTTGCCAGCTTCCTCATCTTCATGGCAGCAGCCTTAAGTGTGTCATCGCCTTTGCAGAATGCAAACCTGACATACCAGTGACGGTAGCTTTCACCGATCACAAGTCTTGTGGAAGAACCCACGGCCAGGCACGGCAGCCACACCAGCATCGTTGACCAACTTCATGGCCACAAATTCATCTGATCTGAATAGTACAGGGAAAAAAAGGACCAATTAGCTGTTGGGATTTATCTTGTCATATAGGTATATTAGTTAAAACATGCATATATAGGCCTATATTGTTAATGGATGAGAAAACTACATGAAGACAGCAGCTATGAAGTTTCTATTACTAAAACTTGAAGTTTACCACTGCAAAAGCAGCTGCTGGGGTGAAAAAATGGAGCAAAATTGGATTTTACAAGTTGCTTAGCTAGCAAATAGGAGAACGTGAGCTGATGTCGGTTCCTGTAGCAACTGACCTGAAAGTCCTATAAAAGAGGCAGCAATCCTCCTGTGTAGAAGTGAGTTTGAGGATATACAGAAAGATAGAGCCTGGTTGTGAAGATCAAGCTAGTGTATGGTTTATAGTAAGCTAATGTGTATGTGTGATAGTAGAGCTCGCACTGTGAAAGATCATAAAATGTGTGTAAGCTGGTAGCTACTTATGCTAGTTTGTTACTGGAAACAAAGTGATTTTTGTTTTCAACATTAGCAAATTCAAAGTTTCATAAGCTCAAGAAAAATGGTCTCATCTGAGTTCCACTATAGAGAAAAATGCTTCAGATGTAGTTCGATTTCTCATTGAAGGAACTCACATCTGAAAGTTGGCAGTCCTTTTGCAGCTCAGCAAAAAAAACAAATACTGAACCTTGTGGCTTGAAGCTGATTTTGAAGCCAAAGTCCTTCAGCAACTGAAGGATGAAGTCTCTTTTCTCATAGTCCTAATAAAGTCATCATAATTTCAGGCTAAGACAGCTCAATCTGAGAGAAGCATGGTTATATTCGCAAAAAACAGAAAACATGGTTATAATTAAGGCTCACTTTTCAGGGATGTGTAGTAGTCTGTTGTGCTTGTTAATGCAACCAACGCAGCTTCTTGAATGGTGCAGGAGCTGAATCTGTTAATTTTAGCGTGGATATTTCTAATAGCTGAGCGATGCTTGCTGCCTGAAGCCCAACCGAGTCTCAACCTAGTTAGTCCAGACAGTTAATTTGTCAAGTGTCATCTTAGGAGTCACAAAAGTTGATTCACAACAAACTGTGTGCAAATTCAAGTTGTGAAACTCCTGTGAGTTACACTGTAAGTTTTGACAGTGAGGATGTGATGATGGTCCTCTCTTGCATCCCTGGAAGAAGCCAGTGAGATATGCTTGTTGGCATCATAAGTAATATACTCATAAACCTGGAAGATATTTATACGCATTGAGACAACAGATTGACATATTTTATGCAAAATTGATTTGAAATATGTATAAAAGCTCACGAATGTTCACTCACGTGTGGCGATAAGAACAACCCGTATTGCTGCTCATCACATAACAGATGTACCTCATCAGTTATTGCAAAGCAAAACATTTTCCTGACAGGCCTGGGAGATAATAAGCAACTCTTCTTTGCTGAAGGCCTTCCCTGTTGGATTGTGTGGGCTGCAGGTGCGAGATTTGTAGTTTCACAAGTCAAAAAGGAAAAAATTATGCGCATACATATCCACACGCAGCTAACAGGATGAATCAAACATTGACCTGTTCAAGACCACTGCCTTGGTCCGACTTGTAAAAGATTTTAGAAAATTGTCTT